>LD353350.1:89658-101575 GCA_001465055.1 Ptychodera flava
ATGTTGATCATAATACTTTCAATGAAGTTGCAAACATGTGGCAAAGGTTCAAATTTACACATAACTGTATGAAACACGTGAGCATTTTCAGTTCATATCTGGTATAAGTATAGTTTAATTTATACACGTAGGCTGATCAGAATTACATAAACACTTGGTTTTTGAGTTGTCTGTCCCCCTTTAAAATTTGTTGACGAGTGTTCGTTATCAACTTTACTAAGCCAAACGTTCATTTCTGACAGTTGCTTCTGAGCAGCACACGTGATTTATCAATAAACTGCTCATCCCAAGTATTAATACTTCCATTTCCATTTGATTTTGAAAGTTTCACGCATCAATTTCCCTCCATCGGTCTTTTTTGGTTTCTCACAGCAGAAATGAAAGCGTCCTGATTGGGACTTTTGTCCATCTTGAGTAAACGAAAAATGATTTCAAATGAAACACTTGTGATGGCACTTACAGCGCAACAATTATCCCCCCATTCCTGTACGAAGCACCTGTTTAAAGGTGCATGTACGAAGAATGAAGAGAAGTGCTAAATCCAAATAACGCATTCTATCAATCGTCAAATATATAGTGGACAAGAAATTGGTCGACAGTAAACACAATAGCAGAATAATACAAATAAGGAAATACCAAAGTTACAGTTACTGTCCCTTTAATCACACAAACATATCAGAAACAATGGGCAATAGAAATATCCTTAATAATTAGACTACTGACCGTTTTCCTAACTCTGTAGTAGACAAGTGACATGTTATCCACGTTTTCGATCACCACGTAGTATTCCTCAATGATGTTAATGTATTGCTCTGGACAGGACCAGGCCAAGATCACACTTGCTGACATATTTCCATCATCAGCGCTGATGCTGTCGACATGGAAATGTTCGGGCGGTTCTGCAATCGGTTGACCTTGTAATGAAAAAAAGCACGTGCAACTGAAGATCAGTCAGTCCACTTTTCCAATATTTCTTATCTAGTCCTAGCATTGAATCGAAACTCACCAACAAGCCGAACAATGAGTAAGTGCCAAGTTGCCTTTCACATTATCTTACACGTCTGGGTATTATAATTTACAACAACATTCTTAGAAAATGATAGATAAGCAGATTCGACCTTCTTTGACTCCAAAGTTTATCACTTGAAAACTTACTACAGTGTCGATATGTTCAATTCTAAGACTTCTTCTCTTTTTTAATATGAAAAACGTGAATTTAATTAACTTACATTGTTGGTTGCACCGATCATAACCATATATTTTCTCATCACAACCTATCAACAAATGTCAAATGTAAAGAGACAAATTAATAGCGTCAACTACATACATTAAGCATACTCTTACTAGATACATGAAAACATAAATATACATTGAGTTAAAAGAACAGTAATAATAGCAGATAGAGTATCCGTGACTGGAGATCATTAGACCAAGGATTGATAAGATGACACTGAAATAGACAGTGCATCTAGTTAGATGACGTTATTCAGTACCATATCTGTATCATTTCAAAGAAGACTTGGACTAAGCCATCATCTTTTGTGTGCATGTATAATTTACAATGTGTCTTTAAAAGCGAAATCACTAGCCTTTATGGCAACTCAAATGTGTCCGATACACCCGTCTTACTTACTTGGTGATGTGTACTCATAACAAGTCTGCCATAAGTTCCCTGAACCGGGGAATCGTAAGCCAATCTTCAATTAAAAAAACAAAGTACGTTTTATACCTATTTATTCAAAATCTAAATCAATGCGTATGCATATCATGCATATGATATTAGATCTTGTAGAAATTTCAGTTCAGAAAGTGCTTTCTTAACATTACAGAAACATAAGATAACACTGGATCATCTTTCAATGAACAGTTCATAGATAACCTTTTGTAAAATATTTCCTGATCATTATCCGGCACATATAGATAAATGAGTTATTTGAAATTATGGAGAAATTAAGTTCTAGCAGTGCAAACGCTTGGGTTTAGTTATTTTGATAGTACAAAAACTACATTTCATCTGATTGTCACTACTGTGTTATCTTCCCTTTAGCTTCACATCGGGTGCCAAGTTTTACTCAACGTACAGGTTATTCCATTTCTTGCGGTTAAAATCTTTGAAAGGAAGCTTACCCAGACATAATATTTTGTATCGAACTGCAAGTCTTGAAACACTGCGGTATTGATGTTCTGAAAGATAGTAAAGACACAGAGGGAAGTCTGAATCCACGGTAATAAGCACACCTCATCGTCAAATACTAATGAGAGGACATCCATTAAGTTCGCAATATGTGTACACTTGAACAACTGCATATTGGACAACATTTTGAGCAGAGTTGACGTTAACAAAGCTAGACTTTCACCATTGTCGGGCAATCATATTGGGATAGAATGAAGAAAGAATGTGTCACCGAAGCGCTTTCTACATTAACGGTGATTTCGTGCCTTCAAGCCGGCGATTGCTTTTAGCTCCTGCTGGCTAAATGAATATTGACGTCATGAATATTGCGTTGACGTTATCTCTTTTTGAAGCCGTTAAACTACTCAAAGAGATAGAAATATGCCTGGCCTTTATCAGGTGACTGGAAACGTCCTATTTAACAACAGAATTCTGCGGTAATTCTCCAATGCACTAAATAGCAACATTTTTCACATACTGTTAATTTTATGTGACTATGCTTTAAACCCTACTAACAGTGACAACATCGATAGCCATAACCTCCGATTCATCAGGTAACCTGTTGCATGACAACCATCTGGATAGGGTCATAGATTCTGTTACGTTCTGCGCACATGACGATGCAGTTACGAATCTTACCAAGGACTTCATCTCTGAATGACAAATGAAAAACAAAACAAGAACAAAAGAGGCGCGCACGTTAAAGAACATTGGTGGCACATTGTGAAAGTAACGTTTATATACAATGACTTGTTGAAAATTCAGATCGAAGAAGTGTGATAACTATAAGACTTCTTCTTGTTTCAAAACCGTTTGTACATTGTAATACTTTATTATATGCCTCGATGTGAGTGCAATTCAGTGCATTGATTTGAATAGGAACATCCGGAGAGCTAGCGAGACGTGTGAACGATGTACAGACCGCTTTCCATAGTTACCCGGTCCGATGAAGCCCTTCGACATTTTCGATGTCAAAGTAGACGCTTAACGCTATGTGTAAAATATCCATGCCCACAATGCTATTTTGACTTTTGTTAAAATCTCTTTGATGCTGATCAATAAAGGTAAAATTTGTTTGAGAATGCCCTGCATGTAACTAAATGTCGTATAGCGTTTACTGTGAAGAGCATACAATAAAAATATTATAGCCTGAATACATGCTTCCAGGCACTAAAACCCCTGTATTCATATATATATATATATATATATATATATAATGGTTAACATGAGTTCGTATATACTATATATATATATATATATATATATATATATATATATATATATAAATGACAAACATGATTTCGTATGTACATAATGATGTATTGCAATACATAATAAACACATATTTATGTATATAACATGTTTGTTTTAGACGCAAGTATGATAGGCAACTCTTAGTCTACTTATTAGTAACATTAATAGGTCATTTGGTTACGAAATGGCTTAGAAACTTCAGCTTTAAGTCATCTGTAACTCTATCTTAACACTTAATTGTCACATCTCTTTTGCCTACCAGTATACTGTGGACATAGATAAACTCTTGATGATAAACAAATATCAAACATCAATGATATCTTTATTCATCTGGCAGTGTAAAAGAAAATAACGTACCTATCTCAATTTCGATGTTAAATCTCCAGGACACGATCGCATTTAGATTATTTAGATCGTCTGATTGTTTCCAGCTCACTTGAACAGAGTCGAAATCAAGAAAATGAATTGCGCTTTGTGCTCCATCACGCGATCCTTTGGGAAACGATGAGATATTAAAAATATTAGCATACAGTAGAATTTGCTGAACTAAGTGCACAAATGACCTACCATTTACATTTATGACATAGAAAGTTTTCGCTGGTGCTTTCTGTCCGTCTGTCTGTCCGTCTGTCTGTCTGTCTGTCTGTCTGTCTGTCTGTGTTTGTGTCTGTGCGTGTGCATTTGTTGCATCTCGGCTATCCCAACATGGTGGGCTTCCTAAACTTGCGAAGCAAAATTAAATAGCAGCTGTCGAATTATATTTCGGGCTGAAACGACACATTATTTTGTTTAAGTACATCCAACTTTCATCACTTTCCAAAAACACAAAGTTTAAAATGTGTCGTCTGTGCATTCAAGAAATTGAAATGTACAAGCTCAGAGCAAATTAGTCTGTAAATTGCATAATCATTCAATTCTACAGACACCGTGGTTCTCTGATAACCTTCAAACAGAACGAGGGCGTATTCAGGGACTGCAGCATGGCCATATTATTCCATTGTTCAGTGAATTATTTCTGTGTAAATACTGGTTGATCGTAGTAAATTATAGAAAGAACATTGTATATTTTCCTTGTTTGGGATAATAACGTATAGTACTGTTAAAACAGTCATAATTGAAATACCTGAATCGTACTTTGGAATCATACCAAATAGAAGTAGCGGCTATGACAAACGTTCTATGATACTTGATATCCCATCAATTTAACTCTCTCTCTCAATCATTAGATAATTCAGTCATAAGAATTTGTACATCAAATTATTTCGATAGATTAATCTGTCAATCCTTATGTTCAATTACTGAACGCATCAAGGCGGAGGGTCATTGCCACGGGCTGAAGGCGTTGAAGAGGCGACATCAGGTCTGTCGCTGATTTTTTGAGTGTTGTACACTTCTAAAAGCTCGTTACTTTAAAGATAGAATGATTGATCTGATGATTTTCTACGGATGTGAAGAATGACACACCAATGACACATTCAGAGAGGACCACGCAATACTAGGATTGTTATCAATGCTTGCCTTGCATTATACTGCGTCTTGACATGACGTCATGAGTTAATTGAGCAATGCAGTAGTTGTCTGAGAAATTGTGAGAAAGTATACTCTATTAAAGGCAACTTTGAAAGCGAGCCGGTGATGGTTGGGGTATTTTTTGTATCGTTTAAGAGAACGTTCGTGCAGGTGCTAATGTTGTAGATTATCTACCACGTAATTCGACAGATATGAAAGAGACTGTGCATTTTTTCATTCATAATAGAATAGAATCTAATCACCAGCCATTTTGTCTTTCGATTACGTAAGCATAGCATTGTAACTTTAAATTCTCACACTAATTCTACAAATGTACATGCTGTCAGTGAACACAGTGTCTCTACTTTCTCGAAGACTATTTGGATTGATGATAAAACTTCTAAGTTTTCCCGTGTTTTTGTCAATTGTTTTATGTTTATATAAATAAATAAAAAAAATTTCAAAGGAAAAAAAAAACTTCTCAGTTTTACGATTATTGGAATTAGTGCAAGAGCTGACAGATTATTTGAAAAACAATCAGATGAACTTGTAAATAATGAGTATGACTCCAGTCTTGCTGTACTTCTTGAAATGCTGTGTACAGCTGTATCTATTGTCCAAGTGTAAAGGTTTTAATATACGTAAAGGTTAGTAAGATAAAAAATGTGTCGACGCTAAAGTCAAAGCGACAAGAGCATTGAATGAGTTCACATGTACGAGGGTTGGATGAAAAAGATTTGAGCCCAACTATGAAGTCCTACTGGAATGAGTTTCTATACTATTTATTCTTGGTCTTCCAAAAATTCCTGAACGGCGGATATGACGTCATCATCATCGTCACAATGCTTTCTATCTACTGATTATTCATGTTGGGGAAGGGATTAAAGTCTGAGGGTGACAGGTCAGGAGAGTATGGTGGGTGCGGAACGAGTTTGAAGAGGCAGCCACGCACTGTTGCCATAACAATGACTGACTTGTGAGGTGGAGCATTGTCCTGATGGAACAAGACACCTTTTTCCCAACTTTCCTCGTCGTTTTTATTTTGATGGCCTCCCTTAAGTCTTGTATCAGCAGTGAAATACACTGCTAACCGATAATAAACCAGTCAGTTAGTCATCTGAAATAAATTTTTTACTATAACCCAAACGGGATTCGAACCCCCACACACAATCCAAGCTTCATTGATCTGGCTTCGCTCCTTCATAGCTAGGCTCAAAACTGTCATCCAACCCTCGTAACTACAGCAAACTGTTATCATTTCAAAGAAACGAACATGAAACAAATGCGAAGATGAATTTAATAAATGCTGCTACTGAGTCTGATGTAAAAAAAAATGGTTCCTCATGAAAATATAAATTCTTGGGGTCCTTCACCTAATATTTACAAGATGGCTGGTTCTCACATTGTAAAGGCTTGTTTAACTTGGAGAGTGATTCCGAAGAAAGTGTTGAGTTTTACACTGAGATTAAAATTATTGCAGATGACTTTAATCCTCTGTTTGGTGACAGTGGTTGTGATCATATTAACTGTAGTCTTCTTGATAAAGGATTACAGTTGACGAAGTTGAAAAAAGTGTTTTGAATTTAAAATGTGGAAAAGCATCAGGCAACGATGGTATTCCAGCGGAACTTCTTAAAAACTCCTCTATAAAGTTCAAAGAACTTCTGGGTGGTATGTTTAATAAATTATTATTTGCAGGTTATTTTCGGCTACAATGGGCTTTGGGCTCGGCAGTCGACCCTGCGCATAAGAAGGGAGGCCCTGGAAATGTAAATAATTACCGTGGTGTAACGCTTCTTTCTTTATTAGGGAAGGTGTTTTCATCAATTCTGTACAATAGACTACAATATGGGCTGAGAAAAGTTGTCCCCTTTCTGAAAACAAAGCAGGTTTTCGTAATGGCCATAGTTGTTTTGATAATATGTTTATATTTGAGAAAATCATTAATAGATATTTTTCTTTTGGAAGATTTTTGTATTGTGCCTTTGTTGATTTTGAAAAGGCCTTCGATCGTAAGTAATGACTATTTATTATATTATTAATTGATGAAGTGTGGCTTCCATTGTAATTTTATAGAACACTTCAATGTACGTACAAATATATCCGTGCAAATTTTCCGTATATCAAATGGTGTTACTCAAGCATTTAAATGCATATGTGGAGTCAAACAAGGGCCATTTTATCACCTGTGCTTTTGCATCATTTTTAAAGGATTTGGAGCAACAGCTCGAGCACACATTTTCTAGAGCTTATTTTGGCGTCTTGAGACTGATACAGCTAACACGATTGGAACTATTTTTGGATAATTGGATGGTGAAGTAAGGTCGTTTCAATCTGTAAATGTTAGCTCATCTGCTTTTCTTTTTAAGTTATACACTTATTTTTATGAGTAATTTGTAATATTGCCACATTCAGCCATATTGCACCTAACGCTTTAGAGAAATTTGAAAAATATTCAAAATTAGTTCCGATCGTGTTACCTTCTTTTTGCCGATTTCATTTTATTTAGTTATAATGCCATCGGCTTGCAGAGATTTCTGAATAATTTGTAAACATATTCAACATGGTGGAAATTGAAAGTTACAGCAAAACAAAACAGGATGGTTGGATAGTCTCATATACATTACGTTTACTTTTTTATACGTGGCACACAAGTTTTGTAGATTACATTGTATATTATAGCAGCAAATTCTTTCCTATTAACGACTGGCCTATTATTGGCCACAACCGTCTAATTTGCATATGCATACCAACCTGCTGTACCTTAAGAACGGTCCCATCCCCACCAAATCGTTACTCCTGGAGATTGCCTTGCAATGAAACAGTGTATAGAGTAACCGCTAATGCTAATGACACCTTTAGTGATTCGACAACAGAACAAGTCCTTAAAAACACATTAATACAAAATTGGAAACCAGTTTACCTAATAAGGACATATCACGATCTTGATATTCACCATGTGCACCTGGGTTGGGTACTGCGCCAACTGTAAATATTAAAGCTAAAAACGTTGAGCAGATATCTCGAAATTCCATTCGGTTTAAACAGAGACCCTAGAGAGACTTCCCTGGGTCTATGGTTTCAAGCTGTTCTCTGTGGTCACTGCCGCTTGTGAGTTGACTCCTTACTTCTGTTCTTTACTTGACTTGCTTTTTTGCTCGCAAATTTTACCCTGGAAAGAGGAGTGAAGAGTAATTCAGTTCATTCAATAAAGTCTTTATAAGTTCGATCGAAATGTAAAGACAAGTAAGATTATTCAACAGTGACGAAGAAATTACAATATATACAAAGGCCAATATAACTCAGCTATTAGTTTTTGCTTGAAACAACAAAAATGGATCACTAACCAACGACTCAAAGTTGAATTCAACGACGTTGCCAGAGAAAATTGCCCTTTTGACACAGATCTGTCGAATGATGTGTCGTTCCTCTGTATGTAAAGAGTCAATTACCTCTAGATATGCATTCTGATATGTGATGTTGTCAGATACAACGGAAAAATAAGTTCGTTGTCTGTGATATAGCGCTGACTACTGATTGTCTTAATTTTTAGCATAATGAACTTTGCACTGATAAAGTGCACAATTAAAATCGTAATTTTAATAGCCAGACAACAGGGAAGTGATTATGACCCTAACAATAATGATGTATCAATAAGAAGCTAAATAGTCTATTTTAAACTTGAATGTTATTGAGATTAAAATGTCCAAAAATGAGAAAAACTTGCCTAAAAATTTTCACATGCTTATTTTACCATCACTTGAAATAAAACAGATCGAAAGCATCCTTGGAACTTACAAACAGAACTTGATAACTATCGAACAAAATCAGAGAAAGATAAACAATGAACAAAATTGAGCAAACGATATTAACAGAAATTATTGACAATTTAAATATACAAATTTTAACAGATATTGCTGAAAAAGCTGCATATGATAAAGCTGAATGACATGGAGAAAACGGTATTTTGCCTAAAATAAAGGAAACTAGATTCAAAATTGGCATATACAAATTTAATAACAATTTGAACAATACTTGATTATGTAGTTCATAGGAAATTATAAATCAAATTTAATAATTATTTGGCAAACATTTCAAATATGAAATTCTAAAAACATTAAATAGTCAATGTTTTATTAATCTTCATACTTATCAGTAAGGACATCTCCAAGGGGCTACATATCACATTTAATATCTCTTCGTCCAGCATTACATTAAAATATTATGTTTGACAAAATTAGGTTATTAGCCCTGAGCAATTTTCATGATATGTAAAACCAAAAGTTCAGTCATGATGAATTACTTGTACATCAAACGTTAATGATTTCTGCGAATTGGCTTCTGAGAAAAGTGCAATATTAATGGCGAACGACTGGCGCCGACGGAGAATAAAGTTGAACTTATTTCAAATACCCCACATCACTGTCAGTCGAACTGACATGTAGACATCTGAGAGAGAGAGGGAGAGAGAGAGAGAGAGAGAGAGAGAGAGAGAGAGAGAGAGAGACAGAGAGAGAGAGACAGAGGCAGAGGCAGTCAGAGACAGACAGACAGACATACAGACAGACTGACAGACAGACAGACAGACAGACAGACTTTCACAACAGAAACAAAAGTAAAATCAAAGGGGGCACTGAAGAATTGATACTGCGTCGGAAGTAAAGGTCGCGCTGGAAATAAAATTGTTAAGTGCCTTAAGGTATCTCCTACGCATGTGTTTTTTCGCATCAGATTCAAGTCAAGTATTATCGCATATGTGGCGAACTCATATAAAATAACAACTGTTCTACTTGGTGCTTAATATATATAAGGGCTGTCGTGAACATATTTGAGAAACATGATACACTAACATGAACGCTTTGAACACCTTTGTGATGTACAACCACATGTCAACCAACAGTTTGTTGTCATGTCTATCAAAAATCGTGCACTGACAGTGATCAATGGTGTTCACGCTCAAAAGCTTTCGCACCATTCAATGACAATCCAAAACTTCTTTAGTCTCCCACTACTCACTACAGTTTCCACAAGTAAGAATTAAATATTATCGTCGCACCGTCTCCACAAATGGTAGCTTTCAAGTAAGCGATTGCCAACTCAGTAATTCGCGTAGTTTGGATATAACTCACGTCTTGTGTATCTTTCATCTTCTGTTCCAATGAAATCAATAGGTTCCATGTTTGTACCCACAAAAGAAGTTAATAACCTAATATTTCGATCGTCAATCACAGGTATGGCGCCAAGTAGATACCCGTTTGCTAATGCATTCATCATATGAATAATACCCACTATATGTTGCCAGCTGGATACACAGTAAACACGCTATCTACCTTATGCGTTTTCTTGAACACGAGAATCTAACGAGGCCTCTCCGAACATGTACTGAAGCTACTAGCAACCGTACCGTCATGTAGGTGTGGCGATACTAAAATTAAATTCAGGCGGGGGTTTTATCCCATGTAGCTTTATTTCATGCGTCGAATCATTAGTTGATTAGTTCTGGCATAAACTAATAGGTTGTCCGACAAACAGGGTTATTTTAAATTATATTATATCATGCTACCATGCGCCATTCTGATTGGACGAGAGCTCATTCCACCGATGCTAAAATTAAGCAATAACCCCGCTGCAGCAGGGTATACACACGAGATTCGGTACAATGCGCGACATATAGCACTAGCCGATAGGCGAGTGCTATATTGAGCGAATTGTACAAAATCGAGTGTATACCCGACTGCGAAGGGGGCTATTGCTATTAGGCCTATAATATATCAACTTGTGTGTCTTTCTTGTCTTACTTGGGTATTTTCATCACTGTAAGCCTACAATGCAGAAAACGGACGTCTGAGAGATCGAACGTCGACAATTCTGCGCCCGAGACCGAGCATTTTTATTAATTGGGAATTACGTACAGGCACACAGTATCCTACGATAAATACGCATTACGTTCATCAACATTGCATTTTATTCGCATGCAACACGAACACTATACTTGTCAAAATATACCTGCTGCAGTCACACAGAAAATGGGTCAAGAGTTCAAATCAAAAGAAAAAAGTAACAATTTTTTAGTAAACTTACATAAGAACAATAGTCAGTCTCCGGCGCAGAATTTCCGACGTTCGATTTCTCAGACGTCCGTTTTCTGCATTTGGGGCTAAAAGTGATGAAAATACCCGAGTAAGACAACAAAGACACACAAGCTGATATAATATAATAGCAATAACCCCCTTCGCAGTCGGGTATACACTCTATTTTGGTACAATGCGCTCGGTATATAGCACTCGCCGATCGGCTCGTGCTTTACGTCGCGCATTGTACCACAATCTCGTGTATAAGCTTACCCTCCTGCGGCGGGGGTTATTGCTTAATTAAGTATATTGAAATGAAAATTCATCACATTTGCATACGTAAACACATGTAATCAATAAAAATAAGAGCAGATATTGATGTTCAGTATGCAATGCCCACAGAAATGTGAACTTCACAGTAGATTCGAGAAATAGTGCAGTTTTATGTATACCACGCATTCAATGTCTGTGTATGATGTCAAGATATTTCGTTGCTAATATAATTCGCCCTGCAACTATTTCCAATTTATCTTCTTGTTGTTCATCCTACCATGTTGCATGATAAGCTGTCCCTCATCAACTAAATTATTGTGGGAATAAAGCGATACGAATAAGTCACTTTGGCATACCGAGATGCCATTGTTCATTCAAATGTAAATTACTTACTGGGAGCTGTACCAGGCGCCAAATGTAAAATAATTATTTTACACATTAGAAGAACATATTCATACGAAAAGGGTGTATTTGCATGCATTTATCAATAAAAATAAACTACTATAGCATAAGTATAAATAAATCAATAAAGACATAAGTAAATACATATATGAGTGAAAAAACATACATATATGTGAACCAATTCACACAAGACATGAAGACAGACACATACATACATACGTGCATACGTACGTGC
>LD353350.1:112056-127183 GCA_001465055.1 Ptychodera flava
CTCAATTGGAAAAAAAAAATTCAGAAATTTACAATAGTAAAAAAAAAATTTTCACAATTTCATTGTGACCACCCCCCCTCCCAAGGTCTAATGGTCCATCCCTTAGCGAACTGTGAGCAGATATAACGTCAGCTGACAGGAACACAATAATTCACATCAACAAACTTAGACACAGTTTATAAATAGGAAACCTGATCTCAGTCGTGTGTAAAGGTAATAAAATAATTAAAGCCACTTGCAGAACAAGCGAAAGAGATTATTTTTTGTTACTTACCAGTACTGTTGAGTTTTGTGTAAGCTGCGACGTTTAGCAGATAGCGGTGTTTGTGAGATAGTATTTGGAGACAATGTGTTAATAAGACAGGAAATGGGTACGTGGGCACAAAATTAAACACAAAATATTAATGGAAACACAGGAACTTTAGCGTCACAATTTGTTTTGTAAATGGGTCAATTAATTATGGACTTGTCATACAATTGGGATTCTGGTGACCTAATTACATGAATCAAGTTGTGGCCACTCATCTTTCACTTCATGGAATGATAAATGTTGGAATGTGTAATGAGGATAGTAGAACTAATTGCTCGGTGTTCAATTTGATAAAAAGACAGAATCGGAACTACCGCTGAGATTATTAATGTCATGTTGTGTCAAGCGAACCGAGCATGTCACTTAAAAGAGGCACAATTGCACTGTTTACCATATTATGTCAAGCAAAACCACAATTTTGGATTAATGGAGTCACAATTTGGTCCGTTAGGTTTTCCCACACTGCTGACAGTCGAAGTGTTGATTAAATTCATTTAATACTAGTGGGAATTTAATCATCGCAAACAAAACCCTAGACCTTCTTAAGGAAATTAATCTAAATTCCAGGCACCGCTTCTCTGAGTTCAAAGAATTTTCATCATTCGACCCCTATTTTCCCAGTATAGTTTTGATCAAACTAATGAAAACCACAGGGCCTACCATAGCATAGTGCATGTACCGGTAGCCGTGGTTTGATAAGAGACTGGTCAATTTCTTCGTTCGGGGCGAGGGATGGATATTCTATCTATCTATCTATCTATCTATCTATCTATCTATCTATCTATCTATCTATCTATCTATCTATCTATCTATCTATCTATATATATATATATATATATATATATATATATATATATATATATATATATATATATATATATATATATTAGCGGTATGTCCGATATTCTTTACCAAAATTTGGGCTGTAACAGGCCTGGGTCAAAATAACAATGGGATGATTCAGGCGACTGCGACGAAATTTGACATCAAATGCAACGAGCAGTGCAGTGTTAGCGTCAAGCTCTTGCTGAATTGGGCAGCACACTCTACACAAAATTAATGTTCATCACAGTTGCGGTCATCGCACGTCTAGATTATTTCAAACTGCTTGTTTTCTGGCAAAATTAACGTCGAAATTATCTATCAAAAATAGATCCTGTAACTTCAATGTACTATACCACCGGTCACCTCTGAATGTCGCGACGATCGACATATACCATATACGCGTATGCGGAACAGAATGAGACAAATCTATTTTTAGTATGCCAAAAAAAGCCAGGACTATTGTTCTTATGTAAATTTACGAAAAAATAGTTACTTTTTTCTTTTGATTTGAACTTTTGACCCGTTTTCAATGTGACTGCAGCAGGTAGTTTTTTACAAGTATAGTGTTTGTGCATGCGAATAAAATGCAATGTTGATGAACCTAATGCGTATTTATCGTAGAATACAGTGTGCCTCTACGTAATCCCAACTTATAAAAATGCTCGGTCTCCGTTTTTAGGGTCTATGGTCTCGGGCGCAAAATTTCCGACATTCGATCTCTCAGACATCCGTTTTCTGCATTTAGGGCTTAGAGTGATGAAAATACCCAAGTAAGACAACAAAGACACGCAAGTTGATAGAATATAATAGCAATAACCCCCTTCGCAGTCGGGTATCCACTCGATTTTGGTAAAATCCGCTCCATATCCTTTATGTCGCGCGCTGTACCAAAATCTTGTGTATACCCTCCTGCGGCGGGGGCTATTGCTTTTTATTTTATATCAGTGCAACTGTGCCAGAGACATAATGTTATGATTTGATGAGAATCGGTTTTAATTTATGCAAGCCATGGTGAAATAAACCATAAAGCACTGCTATCGTTAACCCCAGAATATGAATATAAAAGTGAAGGCGTGAGAAAATAAAGGAGAGGGCAAGATTTATATATCAGAGAAATATTTTGGTTAAAATATAATAAAATACATACCAATAAGTATACATTCATTTCATTTTTGGATTAATTAATTAAAGAATTTTGCACGACCTAAAAATTGTGTTGTGCCCCCCTTTGATGCCGTCTGCAATAAAGTTGTTCACGGTTACAGGTGTGTTACTAAATATAGCTGTACGCGCGCGACATCGGACACGCAGCTTGAAATGCGGACAAATTTATCAATTTCATTCACATGATTAAGGTCGCATTCATGTGTAAATATTTTATTGAATTGACCTTTCAGAGAGTTGTACACGTTTATTCTACCATATCATTTGAAAATAAAAATTCGTTTGACGATATGATTGTCCTCAGAAGCCGGGTGCCGGGTAAATAACCCGGCTGTTTTGCATTTTTCCCCAGCTACTTTTAACGTAATTAGATTATTTTTATAGACCTATTAATTTCGGTATTGCACAGCCAGCTGTTAGACGGCATACGTACGATTAGCAGTTTCGCGACCCCTTTCCCCCGCATGGAACTGCACAAACACAAAACAGTTTCTAAATACCCATTTGTGGCTTTTTTTAGCTCGATCTTTTATTTGTCAAATAGTGTGATTGGCTGATGGACGCGCCTGCGGTGTTTCCTTTTTTACGAGCAGTGTAATTGGTTTGATTAGTATGAAGGTCATCTTAGGTCATTTTTAACCGTGCCGTCAAAAAGAAATGTGGCGTCGGCCACTGGCAGCTTGCCGATGGAACATTTTTTCCCGAAGAAAGCCCGTTCGAAAGGTATACTTGATTCCAACAATAC
Organism: Ptychodera flava; assembly: GCA_001465055.1. Taxonomy (NCBI): domain Eukaryota; kingdom Metazoa; phylum Hemichordata; class Enteropneusta; family Ptychoderidae; genus Ptychodera; species Ptychodera flava. The sequence continues at coordinate 115,101 of LD353350.1, forward strand.
ACATTTAGTTTATGTATAAAAAACTTCAATTTCGCTGAATTTGTGAGAAAAAAGCGCCGAAAAGATGTGATTTTGATCGACGGTTCGAAGTTCATGAGACTGGCAAGCTAGTTTTCCGCCGCCGCGCTGGCTGCCAACGTCACTACGAGTATGATCTTCTCAACAAATCAAGTTATTCTCAGAGCAATACCGATGCATTTTCTAGATTAATTTTTTAAAAGGTATTTTATTTCCATCGATTATTTTTACGTACTAGAATCCACGGTCACAGACATGTGTGTTGCCGACCGTTGCCGACCGGCGCATCATCGTCACGGCCACGGCTTCACCGTGGCGCTGATCCCCCGTTGTTTAAGTCAACAGGACAATACGTCGTGGATTCCGGCATGGGTTCAATTTCACTGGCTTCTCCATGTTCTCTATGTTGGGTTGCCCGATAGTGAGAAGCCGGGTTATTTACCCGGCACCCGGCTTCTAAGGACAACACAGATAAGTGTGTAATAAATAATACAAACAAAACAAAATCATGTTTGTTTGTTTTGTTGTATGTGAGCCACGTCTAAGACACACAACAAAAGTACTGTTTCAGTCTTAGGTAAATGCCACCTCAGATGCCACCAGAGAACACCATTTCCACTCCAAAATTTCATTTTTCGCCTTGCGAGGGGGGAACACCCCCTCTCGCGCTCTCCCCCCCAACAACTATACAATCCAAATATTTTTTCTGTTAAAAGTCTATTTCACATATCTCGCATGACCAAGTACCAAATACAACAGATTTAATACCAAAATAGAGCTATTTTTATCATGTCTAGCTAAAAATTCGCGGAATTTGATCACGTAAGTTTCGGTCATATTCCATGAAAACTGTACAAGATATTGTCTCCACTCTCACCAGCTTATTCGATATGCAAGAGCATTTCTTCGATGCCTCGAGGTGAATGCAAATTAGTGCATTGATTTCGATAGGAACATCCGGGATGTTTGTGGGCCGGTGAATGATGTACTGACCGGTTTCCATGGTTACCCGGGCCAGTGAAGCCTTTCGATGTTTTCGACGTCAAAGTAGTCGCTTAGGGGACCGTTCAGTTTTTAAAACATAATACCTACAATAAAGTTCACTTTATGCCATGGCCATGATCGACCCTCTTTACCGGCGGGCCGCCTTCGGCGGCCCACGACAATAAATATATACTTTATGTGTTACCCATGACCCTCTTAACGGGCAGACGCCTTTGGCGGCCCACTCCAATTAGATTTACTTCATGCAATGGCCATGATCGACCCTCTTTACCGGCCTTTGCCTCCTGGCGTCGGGCAAATTGTCACCTGCTTTCGGGCACATAAACCCATGTATTCAGGCAATAATATATACCACTTCATATGGTGATTTTGTAGAGAGCCATAGCCATCTCTCTTACAAACTGTTAAATCAAGGTTACACCAAAGAAAAACTTGTGACTCCAACGTCGAATCTGCAAACACCTGTTCACTTCATCCAACCAAAGACACACAATTCATAAAATTAAAATAAAAAGTCATCGCACTACAATAACAACACACGTAAAACTTTTTTTCCTATCATGGATCATTTCTTATACTTTGGTTCAAAAAGGTCACCGTGACAAATCGATCCAATGTTTACCTGCCGCTTCAACTTATCACTATACTAAAACTTTTGTACAGTTATAGCGCAATGTCGTACAGCGATCTTCTTTTGAAAATTTTACTCAAACTTCCTGTAAATCCGACAAATGGATAGCATTAGCTGTGTTTGTGTTGACGTGTTCACGCGGGACTAACTTATCAGTACAGTAATATCATGCAAAACTGCTACTTTGTAGAGCGCCCTCCATCACTGCACACCGTACAATAGCTACATTGCCGTTATATTATCTCCCAAACTGACAAATTTTACCACAGCTTTGGCAAGGAATGGTAAAATATCATAAATGTTTTATTTCTTAATTGAATATGAACACAACATCAATATTATTACATTGATCTATATACTAAGGCCATATTGGATAACACAAATTTACAAATTTTCCAAAATTTTTCTCATATGATAGTAGGTATACATCTGTGGCTGAGTATTCCAGAATGACATAACTAATGTTTGAAACAAAAAATAATGCAAATAAAGTGAAAATACGCCACCACTGAGGTTGTAAACATGCAAGGCAATATAATTCCCCTTGTTCCATGCAATAAATTTGTACACAGTCTAGTGGGTTGTTTCATCAAGTAGGTCCACACATCACAGTACATGTTACAATACGCAACTGACTGGTCCCCTTGCACCTACATAAGAGAAGACGAAAGATGAAACAGACTCAGGTTGACAGAACATCGTTTACATTGCGATAAAAGTCATACAATTTTCGGAAAGCAAAATTTGAGAAATATTTGAGTATCTCTTTGATTTAATGTTGGGTACACCAAAAAACTTACGCGAAAATGTTTAGCACACGAGGAGCATAAGATTGTTGTGGTTTTGTTGTGGTTTACATTTTTACCTGTGAATCGTAAGCGAAAGTACTGATGTAGAAACTGTTCAGTGACTTTCTAGGCCAATATATTGCACATTTATAGATATTGTGCATTTCTGCATTATGTAGTGTCTTAATGAACCATCGAAGTAACCTGAAAGAAATAGGTGTATTACATATTTCAGATACCAACTTTCGTCCTACTGTTCTGGACAAGTGATATATGCACTTCATAAGCCATGGGACCAAAGACGTCGAACGTTGTTTAGCTTGTGGTATTCAAGATTACGAGAGCCAGAAACTGAATTTTAAAACAACGCATTTCTTCTGTGCCCTTCCTTTGTAATACTCGCGATTGAGAAAAGCTTATCTCGAAATAGACTGAGTGGTGTTTTTTACTAAACGCTTAATTGATTGACAGAGCTTCAGAAAGGTTTAATGCATCTTCTAAATTATTTAGGGTCTGGGCAGACTTGACAGTAAGGATGGTGCAGTTTTGGTTAGAGTCACTTTTTCAAGCAAGTATGTGGAGGAGGTGTTTACAATTTATGCAAGCATTTGGGAGGGGAGAGCCTTGCTTTTTCGCGCAACGATTCTAGGATGAAAATGATCGAATTGTCCCAAATATGCTTTTTACTTATCCAAACAAATCAAACGTTTTCCCATTCTTTGTGTTCACAAAATATCATCAAGATGGTCCCATTGATTTAATGTATGTCAGTCACCATAATTGTCAAAATCAATTGGGGGGGGGGGGAGCATACATCTTCATTGTCGAACTGTTAAATTCCATTTTCTCATGCCTGCACCAATGTTCCGATGACACCATTGTTTAAGAGTATCTTTCTCATTTATGATATGAATCAAACAAAGTGATTAATTCTGCTCATGCCCTTATGATTATCATTTTGAAATATATAAAATATAGCCAGTTCAAAGCAAAAACCACTTGCCGTGCTCAATCTGTGCCTGCCTGCAAACTTCGGCATATTTACCACTTTTCTTCAGTGTTCTGAGGGCGCTATTAAACCACTCCAGAACAGGACTGTCTTTTTCGCACTCCCAAATGTATGCCATCAGCACAGCGGATGACATCACCAATCATTGCAAGTCCAGATGGCGTACCACTCATCATACCTGCTTTCTCATAATCATGTTCTTCTCCAGGCCATAGCATCGCAAAGGCAGCATCAATCTGATAATGCAATGACAAATGATATGCCTATCAAACTGAGGTGATTGTCATCTTAGGATTATACAAGGTTTAACATATTTTGGTAACTTGTTTTTAAATATATCTATTTATATGTAGTTAATTTAAGTATTTTGTTTTGTATACATTCTCGTATCATCAATTTTACACCATTATTTATCGTCATTCTTGCGTGTTTGAGAAAGTACTGAAAGTATATAATGGTTACGGTAAATTATAGGGACTTATAGGAAAGGGAAGACATGGTGCACTGTATGTAGTAATGATAATAGCAATTAATCGCGAAACATGTAACGATTAATACAGGAAATTGGATTACTCCTATTGAACGTGCAAGTTGCAAACATTCCAAGCCGATGTGACAAAATTAAAGAATTACCTCGTTTTTTGTAGCTTGAAATACACACTATTGTCCTTATCAACACAATGCATTTTCAAATGAATTTTACGATGTTTGTTCAATTGTCATAAATTGTCCATTACTACATAAGCTGCATTGACAACTTAATTCAACGACGTTTCGACATGTTTCCCAGTAAAACAAGAAACTGTTCAGTCATGACAGAGTAATTAAAATATTAAGAAATATATCAAAATTTAATAATAATGGAACTTTCACAGCCAGTGCATAGTGGAGGGCGAAATGCAATTTCAATCAATATATTCGTTTTTATAGTTATTGACATTCACCCTTTTCTTTGGTAATCAAAAGAAATTAAATGAAGTTTTGTGAAAGTCGATAGGGAATTGCCTGAATAGTCCTGGGGATCAAATGACTCCGAAATTCAACTCATTCATACCTGGCGTTTTGGCGACAAAGCATGGTGAAAAAACAAACAGTGCACCATTCTTGACTCGCTCATACGATTAAGACATCTCTGAATGCTGACATTTGACCTCATCATTGAATTCTCTTGACGGCATACGGATCTCCCTTTTCGATTGTTGATTCATATCTTATTCAGAGCTATTTACCTACTCCTGCAGATTCAGTGTCACTCTGAATACCACTGACTTGACAGTGGTCGTAGGGGGTGTACTGCACGATGCATTTCTTACCAGCTTCCCTGCAAACTTTAAACGTAAAGGGAACATAAAGATTACATCAAGCCCATCGCTTTTGGTCATATGCAGGAATTCATTCGCTGTACAATTTAGATTTGGTCACGTAAAAATAGAGTAGTGTCTTTTAATTTCAGCATCGCGAGTATAGTGTTTATTGAGCATATTACTTACAAATATAAATTTCAATTCGTGGTTCGTAAAGGGACCATGACTGTACCTTTAGAGTTTATTTCATTATTTCCGTTGTGTTAAACATGTTCTTCAGTTTTTCTTGGAGTACTTGCAAATCTAAAGTACAAGGCTTACAAACACAACGTTGTGGTCCACATGCAATATACGGCTAGTTTTCAATCGGGTTCGAACCCACAACATACGGCATCAGTCGCCTAGCGGAGAGGCCACGGAGAGAACCGCTCGACTAAATCCCCACTCTCAAAAAAGAGTGGTTCAATAGCCGGCTAAGTTGTTACATTTTTCTAACTGAGACCTCTCCACACGTTGTAGAGTTCGTGAAGCACTCACTCACGCATGCTCACTATCACACATCACACATACAAACTTTATCGAGGCGAAGAAACGAATTTCATCGCTTACATAATTGTTTTAAAGGGAATTCTCGTCCGGCCTTAAATACAGGTATGGACAACCCCATTTGGCATATCGCCTGTACATACGTTTCTGACAAGTTCAAAAGTACATACTTTAATGTAATTTAAATAGTGACATGGGAGAGTGTATGTTAGACACATGACAAAGATAATGTATAAGCCTAAAAAGTTACAGGCAACGGAGTTTTAACAGCATTATGACAAAATGGTCTTGATATAATACTATTAAAATACTCCTTGACGCATGACCCATGTCGACATTTCAATACATGTACATAACACTCTTACCTGTAGCTAATTTTATTTTAGTCTGAAATGCAATACTTGCTTGACGAAAACTAATGGGGAAGGCACTGCCCACTTGCTGACTTTCCGACATAATTGAATTTACGCCCCCCATGTTTACAGCTCATTAGAACTTATAGGCTGTGCCATGATTACAGGAAAAATATGCTATAGATAGCAGCAATAAAAATCCAGACGTTATTGAATGTGAATGTCAAACATTGGAATTGTCTACCTTCGTCACTAAAGCAGTTGCATTCTAGATAGTCTTTCAAATCGGATTTCAAGTCTTATTTGTTAACTCGATTGTGATCTGTTTTTCTTTGTCCCGTTGTGGTTGTCATGCTTGACTTTGCTTTGTATATATTCTATATGTTTTGGGCCATGGACTAGTCGTAATGGACTATTTCCGTGATTGTCACCATAAACACATAAAGATGCAATGTAATCGTTGTTATAATGTTTATTTACTTGTTTATGTTAATAATTAAAAGATCAGAAGTTGTAAGTTTTGCTTTATTTCTGGTGAAATAATAAAAAAATTGAAAACATTCGAAAAGAATTTGAATTTGAAACTAATTACTTTGTTATTACTCAATTTTGAAAATCATTATTATAATTATTATTATTATTATTAAAAACTTCTTTAAAGCGCACTTCACATACGTCTCAGCGCGCTGTACATGACTAAGAAAACAAAATACATGACTAAAATGAGAGCAAAGGTAGTTTTTAAAAAAAAGTCACAAATCATGCAGTATCTTTGACACTAAGCAAAACTCTTAAAATTCACTCTAAGCATTTCGTTCCTGTGTAAGTTTTTAAATAATCTTGACGCTAAACAAGTCTTATTATTTCATTTTGCTTCTAAATGACAAAAATTCGTGAGAATAAAATTTTACTAGTTTTGTTATGCTATGAACAAGGTAGTCCCGATTATCATCTCCAGGGACCTGCATACCAAATTTCGAACCAATCGGTTGCGTCGTTATAAAGAAGAATACGTTTTGACCAAAACTGACAATTATTGCCTCAAAATGATAATTTATGTAAATCACCATGATATGAACAAATCTGACTTACATATCCCTGGGATTTAAACATCAAGCACCCAGGTCATTTGGCGAGCAGTTTTGGAGAAGAAAACTTTTCCCATTTTCTCGTTATGCCATTTTGCTTTTTTTATACTCACACAAGCAGAAAAAAATATGTACGTGACAGATCTTCTCATACTTTCATTCAAAATACCAAAGTTATGGGGGCAGTGGTTTTTTAGTAATTATCTCAGTGGACGACCGGACGGACGGACGGTCCATATATATATTAGATATATACACACGTAAACACACACCTTCTCAAGACGGTAGCCGTGTAATCCTATAAATCCCTATTGAATATATTAACATGGCAAATGGGAGCTAAAATTAAGCTGGTCGATCTATTTTATTACAAATGCCGTGTTGATGGAATGAGATTACTAAGGTCAAGCTTCGCAAATGTCAGAAAAAGTACACAAACATGATTTGTTCAAAAACCCTTCCACTTGGTAACATGCAGATTAAAAAAATATGCTACAACCTTTGAAACTCAATACAATTGATAATTAGATGATCTTACAATATCTATTACTCTGACGCGTATGGCAAATACTGATGTCTGACGCAGTTTTACAATACCTCTAAATTTGCAATACTCCAAATCTAAACAATTTGCCAAAGGTCATGCAAAAATGACCTTCATTGGGTTTTTGTGCGTTCGAGTAACTGGAAACAACAATATAGATCTCAATTTATAAAATAGATCGTACAGAAAAAAAACTAACATTTAAGCATAATCCGAACTTGCGGAGTTTTGTGAATTTATGAAAGTAGTTTGTTTTTTCTTTTCTTGTTAACAACTTGCTTATACCAGTTTCCAAATCTTGCAACGGAGCACACTAGAAAACGATCAATACATTAAATGACTTACCTTCAATTACTTGACAGGTGAAGAAGATCGCAAAGACGAGGCGGAGCTTCATTTTCCTCAAAATGAGAGGATCCGATACCAAGCAATAGCGACAGCGATATGTGCGCCGAGAACGGACGACCGATTGTATGCAAATCAATACGTAATACACTTTGACCTCTGAGATAGTTGATATTTCATAAATTTGAAGGAGAGCCCTAATTTTGATATACGCGGTGTGAGTATCATTACAAGGGAAACGCCCTCTATTATTTTTCTAGCGACCAGCTAACATTGTTTTCTTTTGCTTATTTGCATGACCAGGTGTTTATGAATAATGTATTTTTTGTCGTACATAAACGTGTTCATTGCCACGTCAGTTTGACTTTCCGCAATTGCTTGGATCGTCCAGTTTCCCAGTTTTGAAGACCGAAGCCGACTTTACGGACTTTTATCCGCTGGTGCCAAAATTTTGACTGAAGTCTATACCTTTGTGTGCCTGTTGACGCCTGGGGAAGTTCTGGTATCAGAGTTCCTGTGAGTACACAGTTATTTGGAAAGGTCCCAGTGGTAGGAGTTTCATGCTGTGACTTTCTACGAGGATTATTATACTTGTGCGTCGAGCTGCTACGTGGCTGTTCTCGATATGGACGGATGCGTCCAGACGGAGTTGGCACTGTGGACCAGCGTGTTTCAAGTTCAGAGAGCTCTCGTCGTCGCGCCGTGGACATTTTCTGTTATTCATTTGAAAGCTAAAACTAATACGTTTTGTTACTTTGTCACGCTTAGAGTAGAGATAATTTCAATATTGTAAAAATTGTTTTTGCTGTCACTACATGACTTTCTTCAATAAAAATAAGGAAATGTTCTCAATAACTTGCGTGAAGTTTCCTTTATTTGACCATCTTTTTGTTTCGGCCAGCGGGTTCGCTTGGGATTGTACCGATTTGCTAATTTAAGACAATTTTAGATAGCCATTTCCATTTGCCTTGCCGACTTCCCGTGGTCGTAACAGTATTGATACATGAATACGGATTCGAAAGAAAAGCTGTAAATTTTGACGTATTTTATTTGTTTGGGGGTTATTTTCGCACAAAATGTAGGTGCTTTCTTCTTGTTCTATTCTGAAAATTACGGAGAAAAGCAAAGTGTCAATTTTTCAATACAGTCTTTGTTTGGATTGTCTGAAGTTAATGGCGAGAGCTGACTTTAATCCGAACAAGAGTAAGTAACATCTGTAAACAATAACATTGCGTACTGTACATTATGTGTTGTGTTTACAAAATATCATACTTAAGGGGGAAAAGAAGGAAATACCATTGGTTTCTAGCACACATTATATAAATGCTATCGAAAGTGACAGCAGATGTCAAATATTTCATAAACTGGCTCTCGAGTATATGTATACGTACCGCATGCTTTGTTTGGTGTCTTTACGTTGCAAAAGAGGGAAAGCAAGAAAGAGACGAATGATGCTGGATCGCTGTAACTGATGTCATACACAATGTTCGCCTGCTGTGTGGTTAAAACGTCGAAGAGCAGCCATCTTTGAAGATTGACGTTCACTGTTACTGTTGCCCTCTTAGGTCATTAACATTTTTGCCAGCTCTATACACGGTATGGAGCATATTTGAACGATTCGCTATCGATATCGCTATAACGCAACATACTATACGCTCACTTTTGGCCTTTAATAAGCAACATAATTACAAATGTATAGTTCATTTTGCCTCCGTCCGGAGACATTCTCGCATCGGAATATCAAAGTTTTCTCCAGCGAATTTTGATTCTCTGATTAAATGTGAATGGATTTTCCGTAGCAAGAGCAGAGAATTCGATTTTCTTGTCTGATAGCAATCAATTTGCAGTTTCCGTGTGTTTCATCAATGGTTGGTCTGGATCTTTTGACAGGAAATTGACGGTAATAGTGAAAGGTTACCCGCAAAAGGCCACCAAACTTTTCACCTGAGAGGATATCGATATGTCATTGCATGCGTTGAGAATTACAATTCCGTCAGAAATAGTTCACGCACTCTTCAGATTCGTTAAAGCTCGATCAGCTCAATAGTCAACAATATCAGAGCGTGAACGAGTTTAATGTTTTGTTTTAAAAATGCTTTAGGGGGAATAAACACTTTGTGGAAAGACTTAAAAATGTACACGTCTTTAACAAAGAACAATATTGACAACACTTTCACAAGTACAGCTATTAACGGTTTAATAATCAGACAGTTTGAGAGGACAAAATGCCTACACAGACCAACACAGTTGTTTATTCTCATACCCCAAAAGAACATCCAAACAACGACGCATTAAGCTTTTTAGTTATTGCAATCTTTATTCGAGCGTTTTTATTTCTTTGACTATGCAAATATTTCCTCATTTGCTGGCTAAAGATTATTTTTATGAGTCGACAGTCTTCGCTACTGGGCCACATTTTAACAATCAGCGAGCTTAAAATCAAAATGGTAACCAGCCAATGTGACAAATACTGACGAATGAAAGATTAAGACTACTTAGAACTGTGTCATATCCATCGGTACTGGGTGTCTTTCAAAACACGCAATCGATTCTTCCCCGGGCACCTGAAACATAATGACGTACAGGTAATAAGAAGAACAATGAAAATTTTAGATACGGTATGTATGAACGTTACGGTGGAACATAATGGTCAGTGCGGTGGTATTTGCTCAACAATGGCATACTTTCGAAACCTGTGTTAACAGGACCTGGTGCCATGGTTTCTTAAAGATGACATTGATATTACAGGCACTGCACTCGGGAAATGAAACTATGAGACGTCAGTACCGATCAAATTTTGGATTGAATAATTAGGTAAATATGTTTTCATAGATGTCAAATAGGTAGCTCAAACACCAAACGATTGTTTAGGACACATTAAGGTACTACGCACCTCGGAAGTAAAAGACTAAGACGTTGGCTCAAACTTTCCTCAATGAAACTTTCAACCATACTCTTACAAAATCAAAATCAGGGGACACCCATACAAAGCTTCGTATTAGAGAAACAAATTAACTAGTATTTACCAATATTTGAAATTCAAAATGGCCGCCATCCTTGTGTTGGCTTTACGGAGGAAAAAAAAATCGACTTTTGAGAAACTAATACGTTTTCTTGCACTAAAAGCTTTGAAATAAATACGCACCAGTGGTAGATAAGAAAAGAATTGTAAAAGATTAAATGTCTGAATATCTGTCCCCGAGTTGCATGACGTCTTAGTTGTTCAACATCTGGTTAAAGCCCCAGTATTTGTAACTTTTAACAATTTTTTTCATATTTTTGATTAAAATGACTTCATCAGTATGTGAAGTAGACCATAATTAATACTGAATCGCATGGTTTGCATACCCAGCCTGCCTCACGATTAACAGTAAAAGGAGTGAAAAATGACTTCTTGTCCGGACCAGAAGTCAGCTTTGTTGACACACGAAACGAAACGTAATCACACCACCGCGCATGCTCAACCACATGTACGCAAGTTTTACTGTGGCGTCCGTAGAAACCATACGCTCTTCGAAAAGGTCTGGTCTATCGAAACTGGAGACTCAGCTAAAAACGCGCGAAAGTTGGGTGAAATACCGGAAAGATATAAATATGTAAGTGTTTACAGATTGTTCCGACTATAATGAGCCGTGCAAACAAACATCTTGAACAGCTAAACTAACGACGGGGGCAGTCGATTGTAAGCTTAATGCAAGGCACTGCACGTTGTGACCGATGGTACGGAGATCAGGTTTGCTGAATGAATTGAGAGAGAAAAACATATATGAATAAAAATTCAGCACTTCACCATTGTAAGCATTGAACTAGTCGTTTCTTTTATTATGGAGTATAATGAAAATTTCGTTGAAAATAAATGACGGGACTGATTCTGCTCCGTCTACTCAAACGAAGTTTTGTGTACGGCCAGGCCGGCTACGCTGCAGGCAACACAGCCTATCAACTTCGCATATTGTTGCCGTACGGCGTAATTGAAAACGCTCAGAAAGGAAAAATTATATCTTGAATGCAGTACAAAAGTCTTACTTATTAAATTTAAAAGTATTTCAAAATAATATCGAACGTAACGGGTATATAATCCTCACAAGGACTACAGTAGTACAACAAGTATCGGCTAGCTTATATGCGATGGAAGTTCAAACACAAGAGAGATCCCGGCCTCACTTCAAAGTCGTCCCCTGAGCACCCGGCCCGACAGCAAACTAACCTCTTGGTTTGATTCTGTTCTTTATATTTTTGTATAAAATTCATGATACATGTCTGACTTTCACAACTGTACAATTTGCTCAGGCTGTAGTCTACAGACGATCGGAGGGAGCTAAGGCAGGCCCCAAATTTGCATGGACAATGCACGGGACAATTTACGCAGCTCGATGAGAAAGTCATTCACATAAACCTAAAATGAAGTGATCAATACAAAACTTTTAAACATCACTGGTTCTGAAAATTTAT
>LD353351.1:40407-65328 GCA_001465055.1 Ptychodera flava
TGGCTGTAGTCCTATTGCTCCCCTTATAAACGTTCGACAATTAACACAAAGAGGCATCCGCAGAACGCACTGCATAAGGTGACTAGAGGGGCCCGTAAACGGTAAATGTGATAAAAGCGCGCTTCCTTCTGCTCGTTTAACGCATCCAATATTCCATTTTGCTCGATGAGCGATGTATACGATTGAACAATGTCAAAATCGTTCGAATATAGGGCTGATAAATTCTTACTCGTTTCAAATACAGCCGGGAAATTACAAATAAAATATAGCCACATTGATATCGATCACAGTTATACGATTCTCGGAACAGCACAAGCTAGCGAAACCTTAAGCATTCTCACCTCGTAACTTTTATTGAATCAAAACTAGATTAAATGGTTAAACAGGAGATCATTTCAACTTGGAAATGAGGCGTACACAAATGATGTTCTTGGTTTATCCTTTACTGATAGAGAAGACATTGAAATAAAAGGTAAAATATTTAGCTTTGCACAGTTATTGTTCTTTGATTGTATCGTCATGTTATATGTTCGTCGTCTCTTTTCAAAAACTATGGCGAGCTGCTGTCGGATTGTTTTCACATTTAGACTTAAATGGTAGGGACTCAAACACAGTATGAACTGCCTAAAAGGCGGTTATTAGATCTAGCAAAGGACATCCAGCTGCTTGTTTAAAAATAGGCATAATTACTTCATCAATACGCTCCTGCTCTAGTATTAATACCAACTATGGTATTCTTTAATGTATCGTAGCGAAAGACACGAAAGAAGACATCATTATAACATTTGCCAGTGATACTCCTCCATCTAACATCAAACTACAGATTGATGGTGTATATATTGAAGAGGATGACGTCACTTACTTCGGGGCGAAAATTAATGTACGTGTAGCAGGGGAGAGAGAGAGAGAGAGAGAGAGAGAGAGAGCAAAATGTTACCAATGTTAAAATACACATCATAGTATTTGTGTAACATTAACGGTTATGTTTTTTTGGTAAAGACAGTCATCGTGGATTTAAATGGTCACCGCTTTCAGGCAGTGATGCAAATTTTGTTGCCTCCGTACAGGTTCTATGAAATATACTTTGTCTGAAGCAAAATTCCGTCATACGAAGTAATAGCTATTATTGTATTATTGTGACGCAGTAGCATGCCCATATATATATATATATATATATATATATATATATATATATATATATATATATATATATATATATTATATATATATATATATATATTTATATCTATTATTGTATTTTTGTGACGCAGTAGCATGCCCATATATATATATATATATATATATATATATATATATATATATATATATATATATATATATATATATATATCTTGAAGTATACAGATGTCCTCGTAGGAAATTACAGTCCTCGATGCTAATGCAGAGTGTTATAAATAATAACACAAAATTACTTCAAGTACAAAGTAATCACATCTGTTACTTAAGTTTCATTACAGTTAAAGTGACAGTAATACTACACCTATAAATAGAATGGTACGTCCCGATCATACATATATAAGAGTGTTAAACTAGTATTACTTTTACTTCATCTGTCTGATGATTGCAGGATTCATGAAACTTGAGTAACAAATACCATTACTTTGTACTTTAAGTAATTTTGTTATATATATATATATATATATATATATATATATATATATATATAACACCTTTGAATTTAATATATACGTATGATATATATATATATATATATATATATATATATATATATATATATAATAGCTATTATAGCTATATATTATGTAGAACAACTTTGATTACATTGCCTGATCAGTTTGCTCGATTTTACTATATCTACAAATAAGGTATACTTAAACCAGTGTGTATATTGCAGATGTCACAACTGTTCCATGCAATGGTTATCCAGCTCGAAAGCTCAGTGCCACTTTACGGAAACATGACGTTATACACCATCGATGACTTCGATGGGAATTTAACCGAGTTTTCCCCCCACGTTCTCAAGCCGTTTTTCTATGTCAACTTTCATGGCGTTCTTTCAAGTATTTTTATTCCTGAAAACTATCATATGACTACAGAAGGATATCAACTGATCTTTACCCTTCAGCAGAGTAAGTTTAGAAATTATAGTGTATGTTCTTAAGAGCCTCTATGTATGTCTGGGAGAAGATTATACAAAAATGTGTTTTCTATCCTGTAGTGTCAAGCAAGTGAATTAAACGGGTTTTTTTCGGTATTCTACGGTATTCGGTATTCCCCATGCATTTTGGTTTTTTCTCACCTTTGTTGATATACATTTATCAGTAGCTTCGATAGAGCAATTTTTGTTTTTAGCATCGTGCAGCTTAATGTTCTTCGCTTAATGTTATTTTCATAGGTAGTTCGTTCTTGACTTATATCCTGGCAATGTCACGATCAATAGCACTTTAAGACACATACATGCAAACCGTAGGCACATTGAGATAATATGATTTGCAAAAAGACTGTAATTTGAAAATACATCAAACGTAACTTTTTTTCCGTAATATAATTAACGGTTACCTGATTTGACGCAATTACATTAAATCATTACATAATTTTTATTCATTTCAAAACTTAGAACATGATGTTAAACTCTACATGAGTGCCAAGCATATGTCATGTAACTATCTGAATAAAGTGTCCGGGACCTGGAACAGTGACGGCTGTAAGGTAAAGTTGTGGCAGCAGATAAATTCTAATTGTAGTCAATATTCAATAAACGTTAACACAGGGTTGTTTGAATGAAAGAATTCAATAAGAGCCGTGCTTTTTAAAAGAATAAGAAAAAATATCTAAAGTAGTTGGTGTCATTTCTTGCAAATGAACACCCAGTGATCAAAAATGGAATAGCTTTCAATTTCAGCAAATATTTTTTTTTCTTTAAAATTTAAAACAACAGGGCTAACAATAAAACGCTTTTCAAATGAAACCGCAACTATACCTTGTTAGTAATTACAGACATTTTATGGATATCTCGTCGTATTCAAGTGACATGTCTGTATTTTGACGAGTTTCACATCAAACTATAAAAGTGAAAATAAGGAGATTAACAAAGAAACGTTTTTGTTTCAACAAATACGCAGAAATTCAGCGAAAATTTACATTTTCGAAAACTCTTTTTTAATTAATACTCAACAACACTTGTAAGCGTAATTAAAAGAAGTTTTTGGGGTGTCGGGTCATTGTTCGAGTGATGTGTGAGTAGTTTTGATAAGTTGTGCATCATGAAACTTACACAGTAAAACAACACCAGACCACAAATATCAAAAGAAACTGTTAACGGTGATGCCTACAATTTAGGCTGTCATCAACAACCCATACATTTTTTTATATTCACGTAAGTTCCATTTATTGCAATGAGTAGAAGAACAGAACACTGCTTTGCAATCTAACCTGTGCGTTCTTCTTGTTTACAAACCTAGGTATCACCCACGTCCAACTTGACCTCAACCGTATGCCTCTGTAATCACTTGGCTTGATTCGATGGAGTCCAGGAATTTCGTCAAATACGAATGCCTTGGTGTGCAAAACGTAAATAATGTGAAAAAGTTAGTCTATGCCAAAGCCTTTTTTTCTTACACGAGATCTTATTGACTTTTGATAACATCCTTGAAATTTTGTGATAGTTAACGAAGCTCATTATTGTCAATGATGAGAAGAGAAATGTGTGCAGTGCAAAAGTAACGTAGCATTTTTCCATTTAGAAAATGAATGAATGACTGAATAAATGAATGAAATGAAATGCATCTTTATTGTTATCACGAATGCTACTCATAGCGTTTAAATTATTGCACTCTGAAACTTTTTATTGTTTTTTCCGTAGCTGGTGGTTATTTCTAAAAATATCAAAAATACTCTTATTGAGAATGAACTTTTATATTTTCTTCCTGATTCTCTCAGTTAATGTGAACAGTGCAAATTTACCAGTGTATGAAGGAGACACTGTTAAATTTACCTTTGAAAACATGCGAATTCATTTCCAACTTTGCTTGTTATTCAACTTAACTGTTGTTCTTATTAAAAACTAGATTTTATTTTTCCTTTGTCTATTGTTTATATCCCTTGATTTGTTTATTTTTATCTGATTTTCACTGTAATTGGCTGCCAATTGGCACTTATTATGAAACCAAATAAGAGAAAACAAAGTAACAAACAAAACAAACACCTATTAACCCTAAACAAACAACAAACAATAAACAAAGATAAATAAATAAATAAATAAATAAATAAATAAATAAATAAATAAATAAATAAATAAATATAAAACAAATAACTGTACGAGTTAATGGTTAGATTTTACTTCAGTGTCTACCTTTCTTATCATTACCTCTACAAAGGGTTCTGAATATACCTGTTACGTTAATCTTTGTACATGCACGACTCTCCTTTGTTTTACTGACCACTTTCTATGTTATGAAATTCATTATACCTGATGATGCCCTATGTTAACAACATAGAACTAATTGATGGATGACGGAAATACCAATTTTCAAGCAGCAAGTGTTTTACATTCACTCAATTCGGGGCAATAAATATGCGACAGGAATCACGAACACTTAAGCCTAAAATGATAGCTACATTTGATTTTGATCAAAACGAAAATTATACTTACGTCATTTTTTGTGAATTCAAATTATCATACTCATCATAGTTCAGTAATAATTTTGAATGATTTTTCAGACATGTATGTTATACAGTTTGATAGAATGCTTATCACCAAACTCCCAGTAAACAAACACCTCTGTAAATAAGTGTCGCAAAATGGGGCATGTAACTGTAAATGAACGCGTATTTGACCCTTTATGTGACTTTTATTTTTTCAAAGACAAATGAAATTCATCACAATATCGATACAGTCGATTAAATTTCATTATTGCCCTATATCGATACAGTCAATTGGATTTCATTATTGCCCTATCAATTCAATTTTCTACCTTTGCCTCAACAAAATCTAAATAGCGTAATCGTGCATTTTGCTTTTACCATCGGTGCGATGGTGTAGTGTTAATTGTTATCAATCCACAAGTTTAAAGAACACATTTGGCGTATTAAAAAGCCTACAATTTATTACAATTGTCATATCAGTGTCATAAAGTGTTGAATCACTGCCAAAACTTCAAATCGGAACTAGACTTCAAAATATTCTCCCCTGTGACCGTATTCATCTCGATGAGTCTAGAACACTCTTCAACGTCATGTTTATGTAAGCCAATATTACATAGGAACTGTGATAATCATATCTACATGAAGCTTTTAGGAAACACACGCCAGTCATTATTGCAAATTCTCTAAATTTATGATAGTTAAAGTGATGAAGTAATCTCAGAATCACCTAACTTTTCGATGGACGTTAAATACAGGATAGTACAATTGACAGGTCAAACTTTGGGATATTTTCCTAATATGGACTTCCAGACTTAGTCTATAAACTTGAACTGCCTGGATATTTACTATATGAACTTCAGAAGGGTTCCATCAAGCCCTTAGCCAAAGGCGGACTCCTTTTCTTACCAAATTGTGTCTATTGGGACTCATTTACCTGGAGACTGTTTTAAAGTAGCTTCTAAACCATCCGATGCAATCTACTCTTTGTTCTCTTTTGCTAATTGCTCTTAATTCCTACTATTTTTGGTAACTAGTTTTAATAAATTAATTTGAAAAGATAATTACTGACTTAACCTCCTTTTTCTGTCATAACAGCATGAATCATTACGACTTCGAATTCGCCGATGCTAACTAGCCATGTATGCTAACCCGAAATTTCGGGGTTAGTTAATATGCTAAGCCAGTCGGAAGATGAGAATTACGTTGACATCGACAATAACAAAATCGAACTACTCGAACAGCATTTGCATGGCAGGCAGTGTGTGGAAACAGTGGCTATCTCCCCTGTGAAGTTTGACTGAATGTTAGTTTGGTCACAGTCCCTCCATTAGGATCTATGTTTTCGTGAATGTTATTGGTACTTTCAAAATCTGATACCATTTATCACTTTCTATGCGATTTCGGTAAAACAAAATTGAAAAAACTCTTCGTCGCGCTAACACCTGGTACAAAAGCTGAAAATTGTCGAAGTCAGTACTGCGTAAGAGTGGAGTGACCGCGGCGTACAGACTTCGCTCGATTGTCGACTGCTGTATTGACTGCTACTAAAATTCATATTTCACAAGCATATATAACTCTTACTTTCGGCACCGTATTTATGACGTAACTGCAGCTAGGTTGTAGGGGCGCTGGTTAGCCTCTGTTCTTTCTCTGACTGACTCAACAGTCTACCCAAATTCAAAGAGCTATGTTTTTCTCGTATTCTTTGTCGAAGGTTTGTCTGCTATGAATATAGAAGTGATCTGTGCTAGTATGCAGAATGCTCAATGACAAAAAAGACAGTACGGCAAGTTTATGTGCAAAAAAACATGAGCTCGATTACCAGAAGCAACACAGTAGCACTGAAAGTGTAATACAGCACCAGCTGACATTTTACCTATTCAATCGATCTATAAATTGCTAGGAATTGACATAGTATTTTTTCACTTTCCTTGACATCCTAATCAATTAGTCGGGCCTACATTATTATTGCACTGAAAACAAAATGTTTGTTAAACGAAAGAGTAAATAACGCGAGTAGAGTTACCTTTTACAGAAGCGATTGATTTCGTATATATTTCAAAACAAACGCCAAACACAGGAACAAAAGAAATGATATTTTTTTAAGTTTTTAATCATTGATGGAGCAGTATTATTTACTATCCAATAAAGGCAATGATTATAAGGTGACTTTGTTGATGAAATATGCAACGGTTTAAGGAATCATGCTTATTTTGCTGAGTGCACGGCATGATATAAATTTACAAAATAAAACTTAAAAATTATGTATGTATCGAATGTCTCGATCTTTAATGAAAAAACAACACAATTTTCTTGAATTATTAATATCCTCTTATATTGAACAGACAGATTGAAACCCCCATTTATTTGATATGATGTCCAGTGCAACAACTTTGATGATCCGCTTAACAGAAAGGATCACGTTGAATTTTCTAGCAGCAGGCTCAAGTTGGCCAGAGATAAATTACTTTATAGAGCAGTATCGCGAAGGAAAGCCATCGGGAGTGATAATGAAAACGAATAGAAAACAATTCTACCACAAGGGAAAACTCTCATGTCATGATGTTGCCTCATTCTAAATATATCCTAGTCTACCGTGTGTCTGAAAGGGGATCTATCACGAGAGAGAGAGAGAGAGAGAGAGAGAGAGAGAGAGAGAGAGAGAGAGAGAGATTTTGTCAAAGAAACTGACTTGCTTGTGGTAACGTGTTGTTTTTTGCTTTTCTTCGCAATGTTGTTGGTTAGATTGTTTGTGTTACAGATTCGGTGTCATATACATCCTGTTGTTGTTCATCGTGTTCCCTCGCTTGGACACATATAATGGAGGTACACCAATGCATGCGAGTTCCGTGTCAAGAATTACGAAAAGAATTCTTTAATTTATCCATTAAGTAAGTGATGAAGCTTTGACGGAAACTAAAACCTTTTTATCCACTTTTACTTTCTCCATTGACCGCTCTCCAAAGTCAAAGTAGAAAACCCCGTGATGGCTCGTCATGGAATGATTGTCTTGATGTTTATGTCGGAAAATGTTCTTGAAACGTTACGAAATACTATCGGGGTAGAATGGTATGCTATAAATGAATGGTGTATTGTACAAATCGAGGTATTACTAGTAACTAAACGCTAAACCCTAAACGACCAGGGCTAGTCAAGGAGGTAACATAGCAACCTGTATTTTTCATAACACGGTCCCTCTACAAAAGTGTTCATCATTAATTGATACTGTCAGTGTCATATCAATTATCTTCTTATTTGCATATTTAATGAACTTTTGTTATTAGTGGGATAACTCTAAAAGTCCTTCACGAAACTTGATGATGATCTGATATATATCTAATTATACTAAGAAGTATTGGGCAGTGTGAAGTTTATACATAGCTCATTTGCATATTTTATGAAGTTTTGTAACTAGTCATATAACTCTGATATGACTGCAACAGATGTGCTGAAATCTGCTGCAAAGACAGATCCAAGTGATATCTAACTGTAGTGTAAAGCATTTAGTAGTGTGAAGTTAATTAAGGGCTCATTTGCATATTTAATGAACTTTGTAATTCGGTATATAACTCTGAAATTCTGAACCCAAGTCAGTGAAATCGGGTACAGACATTGATCTAATAAATATCTAATTGTACTTCGAAGCATTTAGCAGTATCCAGTTAATAAATAGCTCATTTGCATATTTTATGAAGTTTTGTAATTAGTCATATAACTCGGATATAACTGTACCAAATGTTATGAAATCTACTGCAGATACTTCTCCGACAGATATCTAATTGTGGTGTAAAGCATTTAGTTGTGTGGAGTAAATTAAGGGTTCATTTGTATGTTTAATTAACTTTTTAATTAATGATATTACTCCAAAATTACAGCATTAAATTTTATGAAACTTGCTACAGATGTTGATCTGATAAATATCCAATTGTACTGAGAAGCATTGAGTAGTGTAAGTTAATAAATAGCTCACTGGCATATTTCCTGAAGTTTGATAATTAGTCATATAACTCTGAAATAACTGCATCAAATGTGTTGAAAACTGTTGCATATACTGATCGGACAGACATCTAACTTTGTTGTAGAGCATTTAGTAGTGTTAATTAAGTTAATTAAGTTAATTAAGGGTTCGTTTGCATATTAAATGAACTTTGTATTTAAGTATAACACTGAAATTACGGCACCAAATTTTGTGAAACGTGCTACTGTGCTATGAAACATTGAACAGTGTCAAGTTAATATAGGGCTCATTTGCATATTTAATACATTTGATGAGATTCGCTACAAATGTTTATCACATCAAGATATATCAGCTGTGAAAGATATTAAGGGGTGACATAAAAGATAATTGATAATTTGCATATTTAAACAACTTTCCTTATTTGGGATGTATATCTGATTTGACTTGATCAAAATTGACAAAACTTGGTATTTATATTTAAGATACTATAATTATTATTGAAAGTCATTAAGCATTTTAACTTCATCAAACTCTTAATTTGCATATTTAATGAACTTCTGAAATCAGGGATATTTATTTGAATTGACTTGAATTTATTTGAATAAACTTTCCTGATTGGGGATATATATTTGGATTTAGAATTAATCTGTGCTGAATATTATTCATTATATTGATCATAACACTTTCAATGAAGTTGCA
The DNA here is from genome assembly GCA_001465055.1 of Ptychodera flava. Classification (NCBI taxonomy): domain Eukaryota; kingdom Metazoa; phylum Hemichordata; class Enteropneusta; family Ptychoderidae; genus Ptychodera; species Ptychodera flava. The sequence continues at coordinate 49,691 of LD353351.1, forward strand.
AACATGTGGCAAAGGTTCAAACTTACACATAACTGCAATATAATGAAACACGTGAGCATTTTCATATCTGGTTTAATTAGTGATTAAACTCTGAGAGTACTGTGTGAAGTTGTAAAAAACCTGCTACATATAGTGATAACATATATCTTATTGTTCTGTGAAAGGTACTACTATTAATGAACCTGTTATAAAACACGTGAACATATTCAGTTCATATCTGGTTTCTCATAATGAGAAGGACAGTACTTCATCTGCCCTCAATTTTAGAAGATATCATGGGGCAAAATATTTCTTCAAGGTTCAAATATGTTCGTATCCGTTACTTTATACGAAAATTCGAAGCAGACACCAACGCTGCTGTACCACGGTCCCTCTATCACCGGTAAGGCAATGCAGATTAATTACATTGTCAAATGTGTGAATCACCTTGACCATTGGTAAGTCCGTAGCGATGCGATCAACTGAGCGTTTGGTGCCATTTTCGAATGCAATGTTATGTGTTTATAGCGAGTCTCTAGCCGTTTCCTTGTAAAATCAGCAATTTTGTGGGTCCGAATCACCTTACAGTGAGCAGAAATGTACATTTTCCTGAGTGAGAATTGACTTATATGAATAGTTAGCAGCATTTCCTTGTAACATTTGCAATGATTTTGTTTGCGTGTTTGATCTCCTTTGCGAGTATGCCGGTCGAAGCATATTCGATTTTTGTGAACTCTTCTTCTCAGTGTACGTTTCAAGAACAAAATTACTACTATCCTCATCGTATGCTTTAAACCTATATTCGAAGCAGAGATCGTTGTTATTAGTCAAGATGACGGCTTTCGTGAGCAGTATCTCCTGTACTTTAACCTCATCGATAAATGTCATATAATTATATCAGTACACAAACTTGAGACAGTTGTTTGAAATCGGTCACAAAAACGTGGTTTCTTGATTTTGAGCACTCTAAATGATACACGAAATAGACATTGCTAGTCGTTTTCGGTAGGTACGATCCAATGAATACGTTATAATGGATGATCCTTTGTTCGCGACAACCGACCCGCTAATGACTCTTTTAAAACTTGTAAGTCAAATACAGTGTATCCATTTTCAGTTAAATTAACAAAAATGTCTTTTGTAAATTGGTGAGGTACATTAACATTATTGTTTCCTTCAGAGTTTGGAATTTCCGTAGCATTTATTTTGTTTACATGATTTGTTTACGTTCCAATCTGTTGCAATCGGATCGCTCATTCTGCAGCTGTCTTACGTGACGTTGGCCCCGGGATGCTTTTGAATAATGGCGTTCACCTTATCGTCATTGACATGTCAAATTCGGCATTCCGTATCGACAGTTTCTGCGAGAATGAAGTTCCAATCAATATTTGGATCGTCTAAATCGACAAAATCGCCATGTTATTTCCACGTGTTCTGTTCGGACCACGGCAGTCAAGTTGCATTTGTTATTACGAAGATTTTACACAAATGCGCAAAACTCCAACCTGCATTGCATGCCGGTGATTTTTCTTACGTCGATCGGAATATTCATAAGACGGCAACCCGTTGGGCATCGATATCAAGTGCGAATGGTTTGTTTCCCGTCAACGGGGATAGGGACAACAGGAGACCTGCCGTTATCAGAGGGATCGTAGCTGTACTATTTAGGAGATTACGTAATAGTGTGTTCTGTTCCTCTTGCTACCCCTTCGATTCGATAGTTTACGTTGTTTATTCCCTGTTTATCTATGCATACATGCATAAATTAATTGTCTGGGTTCTTTACTCCCATCCTTTAGCTACGAACCCACAGAGTTTCAACCCTTTACGTATTTTACTCCATGAGCTGCTAACATGTTATTTGGTCATGGCGATAAGTCCTGCATTGACGATCGATAGAACAAATTAATGGAGGGTATTAAGGAGGGCAATTAACGGATATGGGCTGCTTTCTTTTAATACAATATATACTTAGTGAGGGTAAAGTACAGAGGTTTGCTTTGAAGCATTGGCATTATGCGAAGTGGACATATTGTCTAAATTGAGGTGTCAACACTGTCAGATATAATTCTCAGCTGAGCAGTAATTACAGTCGACCACAATAAAATCAACTCTGCCAAAGTTGAAACATTGTCTTGCAGCAGGTCAGATATAGTCAAAACAACTGCACCTTAAAGCAAGTGATAAGACTAAGATAGCGCCTGGACATATGTGGTGGTGTTGTTTAGACTACGTCTGACCGTCTGCTAGACAAGGTTTCAACTTTCGCAGAGTTGATTGTTTTATGATCGCCGCATGTTAACGCTTGGCTTTTAATTGCACCCGACAGTGTTGGCAACACCTTGATATAGACAATATGTCTATTTCGTCCAATGCCAATGCTTCAAATCAAACAACTGTAATTTGCACACATCTGACACAGAAAAGGCTTGGATAATGAATAAAAGTTTAATATTTGACATTTATCGATCATATTCACAACTTCTAGACGGAGAATGCCTAAATTGCCCTGTAGGCAAACTGATTAAGATATGAACTGTATGCAGTAAGGAACGTTGTACCGTAACATGACTGACTAGTTTACGGGCAAAAAACAACAACAACATGAGTTCGATTAGAAGTAGACACAATGTTGCACTGAAAGTGTAAAACAGGCACCAGCTGACAGTGCACCTCTTCAGTTGATGTATTACGTGATAGCAATGGACATAATGGTATCTTAGTCTCTTGATATGGTCATGAATAAGTCATACATTATATTGCACCAGACAAACAATTTTGTTGCACAGAAGGATAAATTGCGCGAGTAAGAAGCGAATGTCTTTCTGAATATTTCAAACATACGCTCAACAGAGAAACTGATGAAATTATATTGCTTGTTTAATTTGTAATCATTTAAAATTTAACAGCAATCTCACAATCCAATTACGATAATAATCATAAGATGACGCTATTGTTGACATATACAAAGGTTTAAGAAATTGTGCTCATTTTGCTCTGTGCAAGGCATAATATATATTTTACAGAATAAAAAAAAATTAAAATTATACATGTATTAGCATATGTCTCGACCTTTAATGAAAAAAAATCGTGAATTATAAATATCCAATTACATTGACCGAACGGATCAAAACCCTAACTTATTTGGTACGATACCCCACGCAACAACTTTGTAGAAATGGCTGCCGGACGGAAACCATTTTTATCCCAAATAATACATATCTTGCGATTTTTCTGTGTGCTCTCTGTACTCGCACAGACTTGTATGAACGAAGGTAAGACGCAATTACTTCACACGTATTAGCTATTTACTGTGTGAATTCACATCTACTTACAATGCACTTAATAATCACACGATCAGGTTTAAACTTTGAACAGACTTTATCTTCTTCACTGTACAACGAAAACTACATCCCAATTGCGGTCGAAGATAGCAAAGAGCTCAACAACTCCTATCATGGCTCTTTCTTAAGAGTTAAAAAACAACTTCACAAACGTACACGCTTGCGAACGTTCCGCGAACAGGATAATTACTTTCGATTTGGGAATATATGTATACATTCCATTCAAAAGACTTCCAACAAAACTTTATTTTATCATAAAGTATGACTGTTGTTAAGGCAGAAGCAAGGGCCTAAGTCTAATTTCTATCAATATTTTCCTGTTCACCAGTATACATTAACGCGAAAAGGGATGAAAATAGTGCCGCTTATTTAAATAAAATTCCGATTGCCGTGCTGTCTGGCTTTCCACTCCTGCACAAACGGTTAAGACGACATAGAGCATAGCTTACATCTGAAGGCGGATATAGGTATTGTTATCTCGTTTAGAAAGATGCTCTCGAGTTCATGGTCATAAGGCATGTACAATTTGCGATTAAGAGTAGAGTTCTTGATAGCTAATAAAATTGAGAGATACGATTTGCAAAGAAGATTGCAAATACGCTTCGTACTGACCCCGTAGACTCGCTGCATATACTACTGAACCATAATATTTGAAAATCTGTCGACGTTGGAGACGTTTAATCTGGCAATGATTACATTCCCACAATCTTGAAATATTCAATGTCACAGATATTTTGAACGAAATACAAATATGTACATAAATAATTAAGTCCAACGGTTATGACCAGTTTAACCTCTCTTAATCCTACTGTTCTCAATGTTTATCTCGTCATTATATCTATCGCACGCTTTTGGCACCCTTTCCAACATTCTTGAACCTAACTTGGCAAAATAGGCAGTTCAGGCCATCTTGATCAACCTTAGCATAGGCGGACACACTTGTTTTAGTTCCCGCCTGAAACTGAAAACTTCCATCAAAATTTTAATAGATGCGCCACTTAATTTCCCTGTTATAAATTTTAGCTTAACCCCTAGTGCTTAATGTTTCATCACAGTTTCATTAAATCTTATTATTTAAAAAACACACGTATTAAACAACGATGAAAATAGATCCGTTATTTCAACATGAATATAGCACGAAGCTTTGTTTAGAATGATTCAAAGCGCAATACAATTATCAATAGATTTTATCTGAACAAAGGCAGAAGAAAAGGTTTTCCTTATAAGGGGCCTATCATTTTTTTGTGGAATTCGTCTTTGTTAATGTTGCCAACATTGAATGTCATGGTTATGCTATTATTTTTACCTCCGTATTCTTCAAATTAACCACAAAGAGTAATAATAATGTATCGTAATTGAAGAAGTTGACGTGTCTTTGAATATTTTTAGAAGTTCCAATTACAAAGTTGACAATTTCATCTAATACATCTAATTACTTCATGATCGAATGTTTGCGTGGTTTGTTGATCAAAATGAATACTAACGTTTTCTGATGTACAATGCAACAAGCTTGCCGCAACGGCAAGAGGACAGAGAGCTCGTGTACGTCAAATAGTTTATCTGTTATGGATTCTATTTGTCTGTTATGGATACGCATTGACTATTGTCAGCAAAATGTACGCAACATTTTTAAAATAAATAATCATCATTAAACGACTTAAACAATACGTAGTAAATATGGCAGTAGAACGTGTCAAAAATTTGAGAAAGAATTTCGATTCTGTTCTATGGAATAATATTAAGTAATTAAGTCCTATATATGAGAGTATATATTCGATATAAACGGGTTCAGAAACATGAGTTCACACATCGTTTTAGTCTTGAATTCTTCTGCAGGCGATGGCAACTGCAGTCCTAGTTGGTGGCCTCTCGACGCTGGTTGCCTGGTTACCTGTTGTGTTTTCGTGATCGTTGTTCTCTGTAACTGGTTGCGTTGTGTTGCGTTGATTTCCAGAGGGAGCAGCTTGATGATTGGACGATTTGCATGTCCATTAGCAGTTCTTATTCCCGCAAAACGAATGATGCCGTCGTTTCAGTAGTTTAGCATTTCTACGATGGCTGCGCGATATGTGTAAGAATGAAGCAGTCGATAAGTCCGAGTTGAATTGCCCGTGTTGCATTAGAAGTGAAAGAACTAACATAAGCCTATGTTTGCGTACTGTTTTAAAGCAATTTAAGGTACAGCGTGCCGGTAATAATGATAGGCGGAGTTTCGTTCAGCCGGTATTTCGGAAGAGGGACTTGTATTGGATGCTGATACAGTATACCAGTAACTTTCAAACATTATACACATTTGCGTATTAAATTTTTGCACAGCTTGTTATATATCATTGAGATCCGGTGCCGTTGACAGACTTGAGTAGCCATTGTTTGTAGTCTGGCGTGCAGTACATATTTGGTGGTGGCTAAGATGACGAGTTCCGTAAACCGATGACGGGTTAGAAGCAGACTACGGAATTTCGCGGCATATTCGAGCGGCGCGTTATGTAGCCTGCCACCACAGCGAAAAATGTTGTCTTCATCTAAGAAGAGCGCCAGTCGTCTGGCGAGCGTGGTTTTCGTAGTCTTTCCGAGAATAGAGTATACGTACGCGAGATATGCCTCGAGTTCTACGTCTTTTATCAATTTGTTTCGGCGACTTGAAGCTCTCTTGCGGTTAAATATCCGGTTTTGCAAGCGTTGGATTTTTCAAGTTCGAAACGAAGCGAAGTAAAAAAGAGGGATACGCAGAATAATTTAACGAGCGACTTGCATCTTTTTGCATCAACTACGTATTGGTTTTCGATAAGAGTAGAGTGGGTGTTGTCTTCAACAGGAGCTGCTGTGTTTGCACATCCGTTATTTGCGTTATCGTTTTTGTCTGTCCGAGTCTGAGAGAAACACAGACTCTGTGTTTCTCTCGGACTCGGACAGACAACTCTTCGTTGTCGGATAATTGCAAACTAGCCGGTATACGTTTGAGCCAGTCAGGCTCTTTCCACCTGAGCTTAAACTTCTCCAAGTTGCGTGTAGAAATTCCCTGTCTAAATAGGTCAGCAGAATTATCTTGCCCAGGGTAGTATTTACCTTTGCATGGGAATTTATGATTCTCTTTACTCTATTCACGATAAACAGCGATAGTTTTTTATCGCTTCATGTCCAGCCAATAACGCTTTTATTGTCCGACCATAATAAGTGACGTGTGTGAAGACCTCAAAGTGGTCCCGACTTTAAAGTGGTCCCCTCAGTTGTAATTGAACTAAATGTTTACGCAGTCCAGGGATTTTTTCATTCATATATTTGCAAAAAGTTGTTGAATTTTGTAACATTGCCAATACTAATCTGTTATTTTGGTCCTTTTTGATATATGCGCTCACTTTTATTACTTTTTCAAAATTCTGATGCATTTTACCATGCAAAACAAGCCCAAACTGCACTTCAATTTTTTTCACCTGGTTAGGGTGTTTCATACTAGCATCAACGGAGTTTGCGCTGCACATGGTGAAGACCTGGCGACCAACCGATCACTGTACGAATCTCCATGGTTACAACCCATCATATCTGAGTGAGTACAGGCTCAAACAGTCATTAGTTTCAACCTTGTTGCTCGACGTTATATTTTACGCGAGTACTGATTGTCTTCATCCAAAATCAAATTACACTGAGTGAACTTGCACAGAAACATCGCAATTCAGCAATATTGGAACGTAGCCCTGCGTACAGATCTGTGTGTTCCCGGCGTTATAGAGATAGTATTGAATAAAGAAAATCAGATTGACTCCAAAACTGTCCTTTTGACCTCAAAGTGTTCCCCGAAAACTTGGGATGATTTTACGCTCTCTCTGCTATTTTCAACATCGTTTATGTTATAAAAAGAATGTGTTGACTTTAAAAATGTAACCTGCTAGCTGTGAAATGTCAGATATTAATAGGACTATGGTACACTTCCTCGGATTTTTGTCAACTTTTAGTATTGAATAAAGAAAATCAGTTTGACTCCAAAACTGTCCTTTTGACCTCAAACTGGTCCCCGTGAAATTCGAATGATTGTACACTTTGTCTGCTTTATTCAACTTCTTTTGCGAAATTGAAGGAATGTTCTAACTTGAAAAATGTGATATGCGACCTGTGAAGTATCAGGTAGTAATAGGACTATAGTACACTTTCCTGGATTTTTGTCAACTTTTAGTATTGAATAAAGAAAATTAGTTTGACTCCAAAAGTACCCTTCTGACCTTAAAGTGGTCCCCGAAAAGTTGGGATGATTTTACGCTTTTTCTGCTGTATTCGATATGGTTTATGTTAAAGAAATAATGTGTTAATTTTAAAATTGAATATGCGACCAGTGAAGTATCAGGTATTAATAAGACAAGAGTACACTTCCTTTTTTGTCCAACTTTTAGTATTGAATAAAGAAAATCAGTTTGACTTCAAAAGTGTCAATTTGACTTCAAAAGGTGTCTTCTGATAATTCGGATAATTTTACGCTCCGCCTGCTGTATTCAACTTCTTTTGGGCAATATATTACTTCAATCGCGTCACTTTGAGTGGTAGGTATTGGATATTTTTGTAAAAAAAATATAAAGAAAAATAGCCCCCCTTCCTAAAAAATTGGCCTCCAGCACTATTCATGTGTATTTCATATATGTGCGTTCGTAGCACAATGAAGAGGCGTGTAGATCGCATTCGTGTCAAGGGATATCGCTTCAGAACCGCTTCTAATCTGTCTATAGACCTTTCCTTAGTTTAATACTACACCATCAGTGTTTTTTTAGCTCGCAAAATAATGAAATAGCTTAGTCTTTGAATAAATGAACGTGGACCTACTTTATCTCTGACTATCTATGACTCATCTCCTACTTCCGTTAATTATGTATGTGGCAGCATCTAATTTCAACCGTTTTTAAGAGCCGTCGACTGTTTCTGCTCGCTTCTGAACTTTTGACAGATCCAACGTATTCAATACGTTTTACGCGAGAGGGCAAACGTTGCCGAGTTCGTGGACGTCGGCTCACTGGAAAATGGCTGAAAATACATTTTTAATATTATCGAGGTAGCTAGCAGAAGTAGACAATGGGTCGTGAACCGATCAGTGTTATAGTCCCGGTCGAAGTAAACTACAAAAAAGGTCTATTGGCTGGCTTGTGGCGATGAATTTTTGACCCGCAAGCGCGATTGATACGCCACAGCACTGCTGCCGATTACATTTTGACATCTGTTTATGTATTCAAGAGCAGAAATTAGAATGACTTCGAAATGTCGATATGACTTCACATGAGTCATTTAATAGATAAGTCATGATTGATATAGACACTATTTTGTACATTTTTTTCCAACTTTAAGTATTAAATTGCGGCTAATATTATATCAGAAACGTCCATTTGACAACGAAAGCGTCCACTATGCGGTTGGTGTCGTTAGACTTGAGTTTAACCCCCTATCTTACCGGACATTTAGGATGGCGACCACTGTGAAGTCGGGGACCATTTTGAGGTCTTCACAGACGTGTGATATTGATTGTATCTGTCAGAAAATCGTTGGTGAAACGGAGAAGTTTTGAACCGATAATTGCCACCATCAATTCCAATTGCGGTACCTATGTAGGAGCGACGCGAGTCTTTGCAATAATTAATGCAGTCTGATCCTTCTAGCATTGATACACCGAGGCACCGAAAGCCTTGGTAAATGCACCAGCGAACACGTGTAATTCATGCAGATTGCGTATATTTTTACCTTCAGTGATGTACCGACGATTAAAAGTACTGTGAGAACCGGCTCGTCCGTCGTTTGCTATGGTTGACCATTGTTTGATTAGGTCGTCTCCTGGAGGTTCACCCCAGTCGAGTTTTCTTTTCTGAGTTTTCTGAATACATTGAAACTTGCAACAAATGAGTTTACTCACCCGACAAAGCATTCATTATCGATACTCACTCTAAAAATGTTGTACACCATCTACAATAACAAGCTGCGATAATCGTCGCAAAACATTCATTATGCACACTAGTACACATTACTCACACGCAGATTTACAGTGGAGAGTGTAAATTTGCTGGAGAAAGGGAGAGATGCCAACTTCATTGGCATCAATGAATTTTAATGCATATTTTGACATACAAGACTAAGTCAATTCAACAACAAGACTGAACTTTCTTTGAGCTCAACTTATGACGAGTACACATTAATGTTAAGTTCTTGTGTTGATTGTTTTTACTCCTGTTGTTTTATTATTTTTAAAATATAGCCTAAGGCGATCTTTCCACAACAATCTAGACAGGGGTATAGCTTGTGAAAACGTTGTCTGGGATGATGTTTCCAACAAAAAGTAAGAATTAATTCAAATCTGTTCTTTTTATATTCCAAGCAAAAAAAAAAGATAAGATGAAATAATATAAGGGTGTGGTATCAAACTGTTGAAGTTGCTAGAATTGAAGTATCATTGTGTGGAACTTGCGGCTGATACAAGTTTCCTATTTTTGAGTCAATACCGAGCAAGCAAAGCAGGTTTAACTGGTAGGTTCTATATCCAATATACTTTTGGGCAGATTTTGATCATGATTTACCGACTCAGACAGTCACATGGCACACTTATTTATAAAAAAAATACGATTTGGAAGGAAGATAAACGTTTCAAGTCTGTTGTGGTAGTCGTCTATACACGTCAAATTCAGAACATATTGCTGAACGTGCCAAGAAATAACTTATGACAAGTACTTGGCTCTGAATAGGTCCCAGGATTGTCTTTAAGGTAGAACATATGCTTTCTCTGAATGGGTCTATACCTCCCAGCCTCTCTCGCAATGTCACTTTCTTCCACCGATCAGTAAACGCAACCGACAGTATTTGGCATGAAAGGAAACATGTCTGAAATAATAAAGCTCAGGTGGGTGTAGTTTGACTGTATTCCAAGATTAATTGTTATGACATGTTGCATGTCTGCGAATAACGTGACATTTTACAGGTATCAAAACAGCCATTTTGTCGAACAGATTGCATTTTGTTTTATTTTATCCTCGCAAAATGCAAACTTTTCTTAGATGTTACCTCCTATAACCGTAAACAATTGTCTCAGCTTCCCTCTACATCTAATGACTTTAATCATTATTCTAACAGATTCACAACTTAATTTCAAAGGTATGATATTTAGTGTGAACTCTAGGGGCTAATATTTCATCACAGTTTCATTACATCTTACATTTAAAAACACAAGTAGAAACTAATTAGTGTTAAAATAGATCTGTCATATCAACATAATTAGAGCGGGAAGCGTTGTTTAGCATGATTCGAAGTAAAACACAACTATTTCGAAATTGTATCAGAATAAAGCCTAAAGAAATAGTTCTCCCGATCAAGGGCTCATCATATTTTTGTGAATTTCCTCTATGGAAAAATATCAAACACGATTGGAACTAATTTGGGATAATTGGATGGTGAATTAATGGCGAATTAATCTACAAATGAATCTAATCTGCTTTTCTTTTTACATTACACACTTGTTTTTATGAGTAATTTGTATTATTGCAACATTCAACTATCTGGCATCTAACAATTTTGAGAAATTTAAAACATATGAAAATCCAATTATCCCAAATTAGTTCCAATCGTGCTATCAGGAAATTCATCTTCTATCAACTGAAATTCAATGAGCTGTCATCTAATGTAAAACACTTAATTTCGTCGTCATGCGATTAATAATTTTTGCCTGCATATTTTTCAAATTAGCGGCAAGATGCCCCTATTAAAGTATCTTAATTGAAAAAGTTGTGCATTTGCATTTTCTTAAGTAGCTCTAATTACGAATTTGACATTTTCATCTACTATATCTAATTACTTTATGAACGAACGTTTTAGAATTTCGTTGATCAAAATGAATATAAACGTTGTCTGATGCACAATGCACCAAGCTTGATGCAATGGCAAGAGCACAGAGAGCCCGTGTACGTCTTCTTTTTTATCTGTTATGGATTCTACTTGTCTGTTATGGATACACATGGGCTAGTGTGAGCGAAGGTAAGCAGTAATTATTTAAATGGTCACCATGCACAACGTCTATTTATTCCAAGTAAAATTAAACTTGTGTCATGACGACTGACTCTCATCGATATCCACCCTAAAATGTTTATGAACTTTTAGTATTGAATAAAGAAAATTAGTTTGACTCCAATAGTTTCCATTTTGACCTCAAAGTTTCCCCGAAAACTTGGGATGATCGTACGCTCTCTCTTCTGTTTTAAACATCGTTTATGTTATAGAAAGAATGTGTTGACTTTAAAAAATGTGACCTGCCAGCTGTGAAATATAAGATATTATTAGGATTATAGTACACTTCCTTGGATATTTGTCAACTTTTAGAATTGTATAAAGAAAATCAGTTTGACTCCAAAAGTGTCATTTTGACCTCAAAGTGGTCCCCGTGAAATTCGAATGATTGTACACTCTATCTGTTTTATTCAACTTCTTTTGCGTAATTGAAGGAATATTCTTACTTGAAGAATGTGACAAGCGACCTGTGAAGTATCAGGTAGTAATAGGACTATAGTATACTTTCTTGGATTTTTGTCAATTTTTAGTATTGAATAAAGAAAATCAGTTTGACTCCGAAGGTGCCCTTTTGACCTTAAAGTGGTCTCCGAAAATTTGGGATGATTTTACGCTTTTTCTGCTGTATTCGATATCGTTTCTGTTAAAGGAAGAATGTGTTCATTTTAAAATTGAATATGTGTCCTGTGAAGTATCAGGTATTAATAAGACAAGAGTTAACTTCCTTTTTTGTCCAACTTTCAGTATTAAATAAAGAAATAGACGTGTGATATTGACTTTATCTGTCAGAACATCGTAGGTGAAACGGAGAAGTTTTGAACCGATAATTGCCACCATTAATTCAAATGGCGGTACCTATATAGGAGCGACACAAGTCTTTGCATAATTAATGCAGTCTGATCCTCCTAGCGTAGATACACCGAGGCACCGACAGCCTTGGTAATTGCGTCGGCGAACACGTGTAATTCATGTTGATTGTGTAAATTTTTACCTTTAGTGATGTACCGACGATTGAAAGTACTGTGAGAACCGGCTTGTCAGTTGTTTGCTATGGTTGACCATTGTTTGATTAGGTCGTCTCCTAGAGGTTCACCCCAGTCGAGTTTTCTTTTCCAAAGTTTCTACGTGAACAGTTTCACCTTTACGAGAACTGGCGATAGACATCCGAAGGGGTTGAATAAGCCTTCGCTAATTTTTGCAACTTGGCGTTTAGTCTCGAGGTTATTCGAGGGAGGTATAGTGTTCTTTATATTAGTCAATGTATCCGATTCAGAGTCCCAGCACATTCCAGAAACACCCACGTTGGTGTTCGTTTCGAGTATTTTGTCGCGATTGGCGAGCGAGCGTATTTCATCGCAATTGGATAGCTAAGAGCCACCGGTAGTCATGATTTCATTCTCGTCGTTGTAGTATTTCACGGCGTCGGGCGCGTTTTCTACTCCTGTAACAACGTTGTCAACGTAAATAATATCTTTCCAATCAGAGGAAGTCAGAGTTGCGTCGTGTTTTTCAAAATGCGTTTGCACGACGGCGTTCAGAATAAACGGAAAGCAGACCGCGCCAAAGAGAAGGGTTTTGAAGTGATAGACTTCGAAATTTCTTTCAGGGTCGTTAGAGTCTGACAGACCCAGGAACTTGACGAATTTCCGATCACTTTAGTCGAGGCGCATATTGAGAAACGTTATCTCAATATCGCGACAGAGTGCTGCCATAAGGCTTTCGGACGATGAGATGGACGATGGTATTTGTATGCTTTCAATTCCAAAATTTTTCAAGACAGTTGAGAGACAACACTTTACTGACACTTTAATCTCTATTATATATTATCTTCTTTTTAACAACAAGAACACTTATGAGTGGGAAGCTATGAAGTTCGATAAATCCATTCATCGGTTTATTGCCTCCATTTTAGCAGAATTTATGTACATCAGGATATCTCAGAAAAAATAAATATGCATTTTCACTGTACGTTTTACTTCATATGTGACACAAAATGTGGTGCGTTTTATAAGCAAAACCTGTAAAAGGATAAGGGGTGTGGAAAATGGGTAGGTCGGATTACCTACTGAGTATATATGTACATTTTGTTACCATTTTGTCATAATCAATAACTTAGGTTTTAATGAACTGATCATTTTTCAACATAAAATATTACATAAATTATTACTTAGCTCACAAAAAAACTACATGATGATGAAGCAAAGATTGAATGAGGGAAAGGTCTGACACATTTCTGACATGAAATCCTGGATAGATGTTTGTACTGTCCTTTGTCGATAGTTATAATTTTCAACACGACCTGTATCATTTCAGGTCATAAAGTCAACACTTGATTAGTTCCTTTCGCAATGACTCACACTTCAATCTCTGCATAATTCATTCTTCAACACACAAGTCACTTTTCATTAGATATGGTACCCCCACTCTCTCGAAAGAAATTATGACGCCTTCAATATCCAGAAAACAGTGTAGCAATAGTGTTGTTTATTTCTAATACTACATTCATAATATGCAGGCAAAATTCAGCAGATAAAAATTTGTTCAATGCCACACATGTATCAGTGATAGAAGAAGTATCAAGAAAGACCAAATGTACAAAATATAGAATGAAATAAGTTTTGCATCAACTTGAATTTTTAGGGGTGCCTATAAATAAATTATTGAATAAACATTTTTTTTTTATTTCCTGGTATGCTTTTCACAAAACTGATGCAGAATGAATGAATGAAAGTCAAGATGACATTTTAGTATGATATCCTGTAGCTATGATTACCACGTTGTGGGCTACAGTTTGAAATAAGATAACCAAGGTGAAAATCAGCAAGCCGTAGATCTATTATTAACCCTTTTTCATACTTTGTCCCACGGCTACAACATCATGTATTTCCACGGAGATTCAAGAATCTCACCCACCTGAATTAAACCCTTCGAACCACGAGTTATGTGAGCTCCACCAATGACCGAAGGTACAATGAACACAAGATGACAGAGAATCAGAATTTGATTTATTTTATAAGTTCTTCCCGACCTTCCTTGTTTTTCATTTTCGGACAAATAATAGTATAATATAGAACGTATTGAGAGATATCAATCCCCAACTCTTTCTGTATATTGAAAACAAAACAATTGAAAAACCATGGTGAGGCTTAATCATGTCATGGTCTCAAAACCAATGCTGTAAAACAGTTTAACCTAATTGCCTTTTTGGGAATGTGAAACTTTGTAGCCAACTTGCTTTGTGTATTTCAGGCGAGATAAAACGTGCGAGTTTAAAATTGGCTTCATCCTCATACTCACTTCAGCTTCAAAACGATGGTATGAATTTTGAGTGTGAGATACTGTGGTGTCATTGCTTCACTAGACTGAGGACGGTCAGATCTGACTATTCCCCACAGCACAATCATCATATCATGCATTTCAAGTTATCTCTTACACAAACACTGTTGCAATTTTTTTATTCAGCAGGGTTCTGCGAAGAATCTTATTGCATATTAAAATCTCTTAGTTGACATTGTAATCTAATATATCTAATCATGAGAGAAAATGCCGAGAGAGTTTGACCGGTTGACCTCGCTGTTAATTTTATGCAGGAAATTACAATAACAATGCTTGGTCGAATGACGCAGTGCCTTGTGGGTGGGATCGCCAGTGGTATAGGGGGAGGAGTACCTTCCCGATGGTGATAAGTGGTGCGGATTACCGTCGCCTAGGTGACTGGCGTTGCAAATACCTGGACTGAACCCACGCGTGGACTGAACCATTTGTTTTTTTGGGGGGTGTCGATGGTACTTTGACAATAAAAGTAAAGATGCACAGATATCGAGTTTATTGTCTTGTTTATGAGCGGCCAGTATTTCCAACAGCATGAATTACGTGCATTTGCCCTAGAAGAAATAAATAATTTCGAATAAAACATCGCGAATATAACCACATTCCTTAAGCTCGACGTACCCCAAAGAACCATGAAATCGCCCGACTTTCGATTGAAGAGATGAGTTTTGCCAAACCGCGTATACAGAAAAAGTGGCAGATGACTTTATTTTTAGAATCATAGACAGTATAGCGAGATGTAAAAAATGTGAAAGAGGCTCCCCATCTAACTATCCTAAATGTTTTTGTGTCGAGTTTGTGCTTGATTCGTTTAGAAAATGTGTTCCTAGCTACATTCTTATCCGATTGTGTGTGTTAATAAAAATGTTTGTTTCGCTTTGGATATTTGTAGAGAAGTTTGGATTAGTGTGTGCGGTAATGTTTTGTTTGTGTGGGGAAAGCTTATGGCGAGACGCAGCCGGACCTATG
>LD353351.1:66439-89037 GCA_001465055.1 Ptychodera flava
GGTTTATATAAAAATTATAAGGCGCGGGGTATTATATATTGACTGATTACTGTAGCTATAGATAGGCTACATTCAGGACGGGCAGCGACGGGCAGTAATTAATAGGCAAAACCACGGTCCCTCCACAGAGGGACCGTGGCAAAACAGGTGGTTTTCACCGTGGGCAGAACTCGGTGCAATGATACTGAACATTAATAGTTAGCCTGTCACCTTGAAGGTAATGCTGCAGGTGAAACAAGTAAGCTTACTTCAAACGCACAATGGTACAAACATTCCTACCTCCATGGTACAAACAACACCACAAGTGAAACGTACACATAGAAATACACGCCTTCCTACGTTGTGCCCACCCGGGCCACGCGATTAAAATATGACTGATACTGCTGGATAGTGTTAATTGGGTCGGTAAACAGTCAACTAATAGTTTAATTGACTACCTGGGTGATTGGCAGGTCGTGTCCAACGACGCATATGCAAAGCAGGCCAAAAGACAAAAGCCCCCAAAGTTATTGACAGCTGGCCAGGGGTCACCATGAATACGTAATGAAGCTTCACTACGCAGAAACTGCGTAGTCAAGCCCTTCTTAACCGGTCAAACTCTCTCGGCATTTTCCGGCATGATCTTTATGAACGAACTTATGAGTGCTTTTTGCGTCAAAACGCATAAAAGTTTTTTTTTTATTTTATGCGCAACGATTAAGATGGAATTGCAGGAGGACAGAGTCTGAGTGTATATCAAGTAGTGTACATTTTATGGAATGTTTTTGTATTATGAATATGTATGGGCTAATGTGAGCGAAGGTTAGCAGCAATTGTTCAAAATAGTTAACCTTTTTATTCTGTCTATTTCTTCTGATTACATTGAAATATGCAACAGATGAAATTACTCACCCGATAAAGCATTCATTATCGATACTCATTCTAAAACTGTTGTACACCATCTACAATAACAAGCTGCGATAATCGTCGCAAAACATTCATTATGCACACTAGTACACATTACTTACACGCAGATTTACAGTGCAGAGTGTAAATTTGCTGAAAAAAAGTGAGAGATGCCAACTTATTTGGCATCAATGAATTTTAATGCATATTTTGATATACAAGACTAGGTCAAACCAACGACAACACTGTACTTTCTATGAGCTCAACTAATGACAAGTACACATTAATGTTACGTTTTGTGCTTTTTTTATTTTTACTCCTGTTGTTTTATCATTTTTAAAATATAGCCTAAGGTGATCTTTCTACATCAATCTAGAACGGGGTATACTTTGTGAAAACGTTGTCTGGGATGATGTTTCCAACAAAAAGTAAGAATTAATTCATATCTGTTCTTTTTTATATTCCAAGCAACAAAAAAGATAAGATGAAATAATGTAAGGGTGTGGTATCAAACTGTTGAAGTTGCTAGAATTGAAGTATCATTGTGTGGAACTTGCGGCTGATACAAGTTTTCTATTTTTGAGTCAATACCGAGCGAGCAAAGCAGGTGTAACTGGTACGTTCTATATCCAATATACTTTTGCGCAGATTTTGATCAAGATTTACCGACTCAGAAAGTCACATTGGCACACTTATTTAAGTTTTGGAAGGAAGATAAACGTTTCAAGTCTGTTGTGATAGTCTTCTATACACAGTCAAATTCAGAACATATTGCTGAACGTGCCAAGAAATAAATCAGACATCTTATGACAAGTACTTGGCTCTTAATAGGTCGCAGGATTGTCTTTAAGTAAGAACACATGCTTTCTCTGAATGGGTCTAGACCTCCCAGCCTCTCTCACAATGTCACTTTCTTCCACCGATCAGTAAACGCAAAAGAACGTATTTGGTATGAAAGGAAACATATCTGAAATAATAAAGCTCAGGTGGGTGTAGTTTGACTGTATTCCAAGATTAATTATTATGACATGTTGCATGTCCGCGAATAACGTGACATTGTACAGGTATCAAAACAGCCATTTT
Organism: Ptychodera flava; assembly: GCA_001465055.1. Taxonomy (NCBI): domain Eukaryota; kingdom Metazoa; phylum Hemichordata; class Enteropneusta; family Ptychoderidae; genus Ptychodera; species Ptychodera flava. The sequence continues at coordinate 68,408 of LD353351.1, forward strand.
GTCGAACAGATTGTATTTTGTTTTATTTTGTCCTCGCAAAATGCAAACTTTTCTTAGATGTTGCCTCCTATAACCGTAAACACTTGTCTAAGCTTCCCCCTACATCTAATGACTTTAATCATAATTCCAACAGATGCACCACTTAATTTCAAAGATATGATATTTAGTGTGAACTCTAGGGGCTAATATTTCATCACAGTTTAATTACATCTAACATTTAAAAACACAAGCAAAAACTAATTAGTGTGAAAAAAGATCTGTCATATCAACATATTAGAGCGGGGAGCGTTGTTTAGCATGATTCGAAGTAAAACACAACTATTTCGAAATTGTATCAGAATAAAGCCTAAAGAAATAGTTTTCCCGATCAAGGGCTCATTATATTTTTGTGGAATTCCTCCATGCAACAATATCAGGAAATTCATCTTCTATCAACTGAAATTCGATGAGCTGTTATCTAAATATATAAAACACTTAATTTCGTCCTCATGCGATTAATAATTTTTACCCTGCATATTTTTCAAATTAGCCGCAAGGTGCCCTTATTAAAGTATCGTAATTGAAAAAGTTGTGCATTTGCATATTCTTAAGTAGCTCTAATTACGGAGTTGACATTTTCATCTAATATATCTAATTACTTTATGAACAAACGTTTAGAATTTCGTTGATCAAAATGAATATTAACGTTGTCTGATGCACAATGCACCAACCTTGATGCAATGGCAAGAGCACAGAGAGCCCGTGTACGTCCTATTTTTTATCAGTTATGGATTCTACTTGTCTGTTATGGATACACATTGGCTAGTGTGAGCCAAGGTAAGCAACAATTATTTAAATGGTCGCCATGCACAATGTCTGTTTATTCCAAGTTAAATGAAACTTGAGTCATGACGACTGAAACTCATCGATATTGACCCTAAAATGTTCATAATCCCCCAAGCTCACGAGCTTCATTTCTTAAAATAATAACAGTTGACACTGTCAATTTCTTCCTAATACTACGAAACTTATGTCAGGACGACTTGAATGCATCATAATACAAAATGATCTGATAATGCTCTCAATGTTTTGAACTCGTAACATACTATGTACTCGCCTCACAGAAAATTCAACATCGATATCCATTCTAAAAATGTTGTGCACAACAAACTCACCAGTTGTCATTGCAGCAAGAATCTTGAAAAACTTTCAATCGGGCAAAGTGACAAATATGCACTCTGGAACACATAACGTACGAGCAGATTCAGAGTGCAAATACGTGTAACACAATTGGAACTATTTTGAGATTATAAGATGAACAGTAAAAGTCACAGAATATTCTTTCTAAGAGAGGGTTTACTCAAAGTATTTAGTAATTATAAGTTTTCCTAGTGAAAATATCAAAATTGCAATCATCAAATTAAATGTTAAAGTATTTAGTAATTATAAATTTTTCTAGTGAAAATATTAAAAATTGCAATTATCAAATTAAATGTTAAAGTAGTATATAATACTTTCTAAGAGAGGGTTTACTCAAAGTATTTAGTAATTATAAATTTTTCTAGTGAAAATATCAAAATTGCAATTATCAAATTAAATGTTAAAGTATTTAGTAATTATAAATTTTTCTAGTGAAAATATCAAAATTGCAACTATCAAATTAAATGTTAAAGTAGTATATAAAAATGCAGCATTTAAAGCCATCTGCTTTTCAAAAATAGTAAATTTATCGTTTTTGACAATTTTCTAAGGATAATTCATCTGATAGATACACATTTTTTAAAATGTCAAGATTAGAGGTCAAAACTTGATGACAGCTGTATTGTTTTGAGGACCTAAATGCATTTGAAGGTTTCGGGATCATATCTGATCGGTTCCTTACCATTTCAAAGTGCCTCTCTAGGCAATTCAGGGTCCTATCAGTAGATCCCTGTTTACTTTCAAAGTCACATCTACTTAGTTACTTAGTAGTACCTAAGTCATAGCTAAGTGGTCTCTTAAAAAGATTCAGGGACGCCTCAGGTTGGTCCCTAAAATTTTCAAGGACTCGTCTGGGTGGTATGAGATCTTCCATGTTTGTGAAAAGCATTATCATCGGCTATTGGGTTTGGCGGCCAAATTGGTTTCGCGAAAAACCTACGATCAGCAGCGAATAATATTGTGAACAATAATACTTGTTTTATTGTAGTTTAAATGGGCCGGGTTCGAGGCTGTGAGTGGGACGGTCTCCGGACGAGGCCACTTAATAGTTAATCAGTATTGGCTTCGCCCTCAGAGCGTTCCCATGTGGATAACGTTTGTCCACAAAGCTATTGTTCCCGCCAACGAATAGCAACAATGTCAGACAAAAGCACAAAGTTTCCGCAAATGGTGTGAGGCAGCAGGCCTAACGGAGGATACACATGACGTGCTAACTACACAAGGCATCCCATCAACTGATGTCCTGAAGCGGCTCAACAATCAAGACATCATCGGACTTAAACTGCCTATAGGCCAACGCGGACTGCTCCGCTGGGCATGGAACAACTTAGACGCAAAACCGGCAAAACAACAGGCACCTCAAGACCAACCTACACACGGGACAGAAACATCAGGGGCGACTACAAAGTCCCTCGCCAAAGATGAAGAGCTGAACAAACTCCTCGAAGCTTTCAGCAACGACGCGCTAAAAGACATTGTATCGGACCAGCGCACCACATCCCAAAATCTAACGAAGGATGAGCGTAAACCATTACTGATTCCGGACCATATAACCACAAAGACTGCTTCGCTGGACTCTTCCGACGAGACGGAACTAGCAGCGGAAGGGGACATGAAGCTAGTTATGCGGACCGCCAAGCGTAGACCGAAACCTGACCAAGTTTCCCTTCCTCAGTGGATATCAGCCAACGCCCGAATCTTAAAGACATTGATTAACTGCGGCATGTCCACGAAGGACACATTGGCGTACCTCGATCACACAATTAACATCGGGGATTACGCGCAATCTTTTACGACATCATCAGTTTTATCGTATGATCACGAGTATCGCAAGAAACAGGCGACGGACTCAATCACATGGGGTTCCGTGGACCTCCATTTATACGATCAGCAGCGAATAATATTTAAAAAAAATGTTCTTTTCCGGAACAGACACACCATTTGAACCGATATGTTTCTAATGTCATATCCTTGTTTTGAGTACTTTCAAGTTTGTTGAAGTCATTTTGATCGGTCGCATGATTTGTCGGCCATATTGGTTTCCACAATACAATAACCATTACACGATATTCAAAATTGTTCTTTACAAGACCAAAAAACTATTTAAAGCTCCAATTTTGTACACAGTGTCATCAGTGCAATAACCTTCAAACGTGGGAACTGTTAGGGCCCCGCCAACGATGCTTGCATCTTTAATTATTCTTGATTAAGCAAGAAAATGGTATTGAAGTCCATGAAGGGAATTTCAAACAAAGTTTAATTCTTTCAATTTCAAGGCGCATACTACCTAAAAAAAAACTTTTACAGTAAATCTGGAGGTTTTGTCTCCAAATATGGCACGCATGTCTCTCAAATGATTATTGCGTGACTTCCTGACTGAGAGTCACGGCAGCAGGAACAGCAATACAACGGTTTGGCCAGTTGCTGAAATTTGTCAATTTGGAAAGCCTTGACTGATCAGATACCGGTATGACTCGCTTACCAATTCTGGATACCGGGCACCACCGGCAATGCGCCGAGTTGATTTCCATTTGCCTGACTGACTGAATAAATACAATTTGTGGCGGTATTTTAATCACGTTCTAAAAATGTTTGTAAAATTATAGGCGCTATATACACAAAACCGAAACCCCAACATCAAGCCTGCGTCAAAAATTACGTCCTATAGAGGTTAAAATTTTAGAATGACATCTATATACAGCAATGTCTCGCCCTTAACAAGATATTTTGACATGAGGTATTTTCGTACAGATAAGTATTATTACAATTTTTGATGAAATGAACAACAATTTGTAGTAACTTGAAAGTATGGCGTTGGTTCTGAAGCTAAAATATATCAAATGCGGTTTGTACCACAGTAGTAATGCTGATTGTGAAAGTATTGTCTTGTTACAGTAGAAGTCTAATTCCTGTTAATCTAATTTCAAGTTTCCACATATTAAATGTAGCCAAAACGTTGTTATAGCACAGCTGGTTAAATACCTTTACTTGTTAATAAATCGATTGTGTATTTTTTGCCATTTGCAAAATCTAGCCAACCGTTAAAACATATATTGTTATATATCTGTCAGTAATTGTCAAAATATCTTAGACGGAGAAAATTCTCGAATAAAAATGTCCTAACTCACTCACTCACACACATATACAAATAGTCAACGTACTTACTATTTCCACAAACTTATTTTCATTACTGCAGAACAACCATTGTGTACCTTTGAGAATGGAGTCAATCGTCCTAAACTGAACATTTACGACAGAGCAAATGAATCATCGTCAAGTGACGAATGTTGTGCAGCCTGCTTAGCAACGTTTGGATGTAAGGCTTGGACGTACGCACATAGTGGACAAGACGCTGGCTGTTGGTTAAAGAAGAGTATAGGAATTACAATAAAAAATGACGATGTGATTTCAGGCACTGTGAATGGTATGATACAAATATTTTTTCCAAGATTTTATGTTTATATGTTTGATCTCGGATTAATGTCACTTTTAATGCTGTCAATGATAAGTACGTCACCAAGATCTTCAAAGAAGTAAGCACGTCAAGAAAAAGGTCTCCACTAAGTCCCTGAAGCACCAAATAAAAACATGGATTTACACAATCGAGAAACACTAATTATTACTCTAAATATACACAAGAAAAAAAGACCCACAATGCATTGAAAGTCAATCGTTAAAGTTGCATATTTTGCGTGAAATAACCACCTGCTCTTCGTTCATTAGTTCCCGCAAAATATGCTAACATTTACGCCAGAGGTCTTATATCCACAACCATATACCCGACGGCATCATTATAACCGTAAGCACGCGTAATATTTTGAATATAGCCAGATATATGACACTATAGGCATTCCGTGAATGCTGACGAATGTTGCTACTATAAATATGAGTACTCACTTTCGAATACTATGACTTGATCTTTTACGATAGATGTTTTAAACGTTCACTCGTTCATAATAGCAAACTGATTGTTAACAATTATGTGTTATTAGACGAAATTTCGACAATACCGCGTCGTATTCGAGTCATGTGTTCGTATTTTGACGAGGAGCGCAGCAAGAAGTCACAATTCGGACACATTACTAGTATACGACACGATATCGACTAAACTTCGTGTAATAACCCCTTCATTATATATGCATGCTTTGGTAAAGTCTGTTTTCTGGGCGCCATTCCAAAATTCGTGACAAAAACGATAGAAATTGACCTAGTTTGCACCTCGCTTTACTTACTCATACAAATTTGGTTGCTTAGGAGTGATGGCAACCGTACCATTTAATGATACTATTTCGCCATTGTTCAATTCCGTTTCATCGGAGGGTTGCTCTTCACTTTCAGAGCAAGCAATTTAAATTTTAAGATGTCGATACAGGTTTGCACAATTTGAAGGGCGTTTATGATTAATATATTATTAGATGAGAAATGAAAGCCGGAGTGTGCAAAGCGAGTATTAGTCGGGTCGGAAGGTAGGGTTCCCATGCACCCCATGGATGTATTTTTTAACCTACATTTTTTTAATCCTTGGGGTCTATATTTAATGAATTTTGATGTTCCGAAAATCAAATAGTGTCCCATGGGGTTCATTTGGCGCCATCTTTGCCGCCATCTTGGCCGCCATCTTGGATTTCAACAATGGGGTAGGGGTCACGTATTTACCGCTCGACGTTCGAATATTTATCCCTATTAAGTTATATATCAATGAAAAGGCCATGATCTTGGCTTTCAAAAAATGTAACGTTTATAGTATTTTATTGTTTCTATTTCCGTCGAGCGGTAAATACGTGACCCCTACCCCATTGTTGAAAATTCATTAAATATAGACCCTAAGGATTACAAAAATGTAGGTTAAAAAAATACATCCATGGGGTGCATGGGAGCCCTACCTTCCGACTAGACTATATGTTTCTGTTGTTTAACATAACCCCAGCCCTTCATGAAAGTTACGAGGCCAACCAAAAATCGGGTCTAAATCTAACTCGACAGACAGTGCTGGCCATTGCCATGCAGCGAACGGAGACAGCAACTAAACTGCATATACGAATGCAATGGGGGTATAGAAGTTGTACCCACAGGTGCGTGCGGCGTTGCTTGCATAGTCGGTGAAAGGCTGTGAGGAACGAAGTTCGAGACCGAAGGGGAAGGCCGAGCCTCGGTACAAGTGTAGAGAAGAGGTTCAGCTTTCGACCTTACACGTCAATCCCGGACCTTCGATCAACTATCCAAGTAACGATGCATGCACCTGTGGTTGTGCCAGTCAGTCATCCCCAAGAATTATACACGCCCTAGGTGCCAAATATGCAAAATTTATTGTCTTAGAAAAGGAATTGTGAGTTTATTAGACCGTACGGGTATGTGAACGATGAAAGAAGTCACTATGTCGGTCTGTGTGCTTATAGATTTTCCATGCGTTTATTTAGTTTTTTGTTGTTGTTTGTTTGTTTTTTGAGACTTTTCATGTACCCTGAAACTGAAAGCTAACATCGAAATTTTTACAATGATTATAAATGACATTTTTGAGTGTCATAAGTTCTGTTGGCTCGGCTGCTTTATGTACATAAACCTACCAACGCGTAAGAGTAGCTGTAAGTAGTTGCAGTAACAGTAAAAATATGATTTAATTTTAACATGTAAAAATACGGGTTGATATCAGTACTCTCTTAATGGCAATACTAAAGTAGCATGTATGATAAATATCTATATTTCCCTCTGGTGCTAAAATTAGTATTTTCAAGATTAATTGTTCTGTTCTTATATCATGTATATATAATACTCCGAGGTTTGACGCGAAAGTAACACCTGAAAGAAAACTGCCTTATACGTTTATCAAGTCAAACGGTAATTGTCGTTGGACAGCAGGTTAATCAAAGATTGGCCCCTGCCGCATACCAGTAAACATGGGCTTACTCTCTGTAAAATACCAAATAAGGCTCGCCCTTCAACCTTAAATATCTCTGAAATATAAACAAAAGACCAAAAAGGTATTTCACAGGTCACATATAATCAGAAAGGCACTAGGCTTACTCAATTGTACGCATTATGTCTAACGTATACCATGAAACTGTCGAAATCTGGGTGATATCCATACTTTCAGGTTGAAACACCAGATGTCGTCCGCAATGTTTATATTGTACATATTTACGTCACGGGAAAGCTAGTAATTCATAGCCAATCACCACTCGGGAAATATATTGTGACGCTTTCTAATTGTACTTGCATACAGAGCAGTTTTCCCTTCGTACAAGCGGCAAAATTGTACTCCATTTCAAATGACAGACGCACTATTCGGTAATGTTAGAGTAAATTATTTAGCTGATCGAAGAAATAGCTATAATTATTGATTTCTTTAGAAAATGACCTATTCCATTGTGGAATTCCTGTTCGGAATAAACCCTTGGACATTCTTATGGGTAAGAGTGTGTATACAATTATTCGTAGTATCCGAATTTCTCATAGGTTGAAGTACGCGCATGGTAAGATTAAATCCGGTAGATTATGCATTCCTGTGATTGTAACCTCATTATTATACGGGCGCAGCTTCGGCCTCTCTCGAAGCAAGTATTATGACTGTCATATTATACAACAAAGCTCAATGTCATTTTCAGTACATTTATTACTTGCCGTACGAAAGCTACATACACAACTCATGTAATTTGTCATATAACTCCGAAATAAATGCACCACATTTGATGAAATCTGCTGCAGATACTGGTCCGAAAGATATCTTACTGAGGTGTAAAGTATTTAGCAGTTTGAAGATAATTAAGTATTCATTTGCATATTAAATGAACTTTGTAATTAGGTATATAACTCTTAAATCACGGCATCGAATTTGGTGAAACCTGCTACAGATATTGATCTAAGAAATATCTAATTGTACTATTAAACATTGAGCTTTGTCAAGTTAATTAACGGTTCATTTCCATATTTAATAAACTGCATAATTAGTGATATTACTAAAAAATTACAGCATTAAATTTGATGGAACGTGCTACAGATGTTGATCTGACAGATATCTAATTGCACTGAGAAGCATTTGGTTGTGTCAAGTTAATAAATATCGCATTTGCGTATTTTATGAGGTTTTGTAATTAGTCATATAACTCAGAAATAAATGCACCAAATTTGATGAAATCTGTTGCAGATACTGATCCGGCAGATTTCTGACTTTGTTGTAATGCATTAAGAAGTGTGAAATTAATTAATGGTTCATTTACATATTTAATGAACTTTGTAATTAGGTATATAACTCTAAAATTACGGCTTCAAATTTTGTGAAACCTACTACAGATATTGATCTGATAAATATCTAATTCTGCTATGAAACATGGAGCAATGTAAGTTAATTAAGAGTTCATTTACAAATTTTAATTAACGTTGTAATCAGTGATATTTCTCCAAAATTTCAGCATTAAATTTGATGAAACGTGCTACATATGCTGATCTGATAGATATCTATTTGTGCCATGAGTTAATAAGCAGTTTATTCAATGCATATTAAATAAAGTTTTGTAAATAGTGATTTGATTCTGAGAGTACTGTACCAAATTTGATGAAACCTGCTACATATAATGAAATAACATATATAACTTATGATATATATTGTTCTGTGAAGCGTACTACTAATAATGAACTTGTTGTGAAACACGTTAGCACATTAAGTTCACATCTGGTTACTACTTTGCCACGAATTGCCTGAAATAAAAAAAATGTAATCTATCACAATTCCTACCCGACAATGAACTTTGTTGACAAAGGGAAGTTCTCTGTTCGAAAGGCAGTGGGAAATTTTATTCAAAATGACTATTTTCGGTCACTTTTAAGGGATGGGTACCGTTATTTGTGTGTGCCGCCATTTTGAAAAAAGCCAACTCTCGTGGGACTTACATAAATTGATGCAATTCTTAAATATCAATCACGGCATCTAGACTTGCAATCCATAAAATTGTAGACAAACCAAGCGACGGACAAGCAACGTCGTCATCTGCACAGTGCTGTGCACGCCGTGCGCGCAAGTTGCCCGTCAGATTGAAATTTTAATACGCACATGATAAGATATGACATCTGTTGATAGAACAAACCACAATTTGAAACTGCTAACTCAGGTTATAAAGCTGTTGAACACCACAAGTGGTTTTAATATTTGTTTACTATTCTTTAGGCCTCTGTTACAATTCAAAGCGGTCATAGCCGTGTACTTTACCCATTATAATTGATTTTCGTAGTCGACTTGATTGCAGGGCAGTTTCAAGTCAATTTATTGAAATCTATTGTTTTGTTTTTTAAATTGAAAGCCTTCCTCCCTTTGTAGCACTTTGACAGAAATAATAATGCAGCGTACATCGTCATCGGCATGGTATGCAAAAGTTTAGGAATGATAACCCCATTACCTAGCCTCAACAGAACCTCTTAAAAGAACGTGTCAGAACGAACGTGTGTGCACAGATGATTCCATACAGTACGTGTAACGAAAGGCAACGATAACAAATCGAACTTCAAAAATGTTCAAAAAGAAATTTAAAGTTATGATGTTGCTTCATCGCCGTCTTTGCTTGTACAAACTCTTTATTTGTGAGTTCATAGAGCTGCACCAAACTAAAATTTAAAAATCAGAATTAACCTCAAGTCGTAGAACTGTCAAACTTAAAGGCTCGTGAACTCAATTTGAAATCTGCTCGAGCTCTCATATACTGCGCCGGTCTTCTGGTTGAGAACATATACCCTAGCTCCAGTCAATCAGATTGCCAGATTCCAGCTGAGCTTGTTATAGTAAATATTTCACTTTAAGGCTACATTCACAAACTGGGGAAAGAACTTGAGTATTTCATGGGATTTTAACATTCTAGAGGCAGTTGAAAGGGAGTTTAAGGGTTGGTATGGGTATAAATTGGATATGAAAAAATGTTCATTGTTTCCCTGTTTTAAAGTTTTCAAGAACCCCAGTTTGATAGGTAATGCACTAAACAGAAAAAAATATTTTTCAATAAAATCCAATAAATCGAATGTTAGTGATATGTAGACAGATCCGGGTTAAATTCATAGTATCAACGACCATTATTGCGGAAAGTCTACAACATTTTGAATGTCTTTGTACCATTATAGGAAACACGACCAGTAGAACTTGTAACGGGGAGGAGCTGAAACAGTTGATTTTGTGTAACATTTCTATCCAATGTATCAAATTAAATTTCTTATGTAAATGACAATTACAACAGGCAGAGATAGCTCGGATTATGAGTTAGTTGAAGAAGAGTTTAGGTCATGTTACGAATCAATTGAAACACTTCCGATGTACAACTAAAATACTGTTTACGACGTATCTGTAAGCTGATGTGAGCAATACATGTGCATCAAAAACGAACAAGTGAAAATCTTCCCTCGGACTGAACAGTACGTGTTTATTCTCCTGAAACATCTTATAGTTTTCAAAGGCGTAAATAGCAAACTTAAGATGTAAAATCAAACATCCCACAGTATTAAATTTGTGCACTTAAAGAGAAGGAGTCTCCATGGGCCAGTGGCTAGAGCAGTGAACGCACGATCATAGGATTGTGAGTTCGATCCCCGACATGGCAATGGTGTTGTGTCCTTGAGCAAGGCACATTACTCCCTATTGCTTCTCCCCACCAGGAGTGATGGGTACCTGGTAGGACAGTGGCTGTAATTTTTGAAAATGTTTTGCGTTTTCCTACGTTATTTTTACGTTTATTCCAGATGTAGAGCAGCCTGTTCTTGCGTGTCCACCAAACATTGAGATGCATGTAGATTCGGACAAACATACTAAGCAAGTAATATGGGTAACTCCGAATGCTTCTGACAACTCTGGTACCGTCCGTATGTCCGGAAGCCATGAACCTGGAAGTAACTTTACCATCGGTGTCACAATAGTGTCATACGAAGCTGAAGATCCCATTGGCAATACAGCCAGCTGTGAATTTTCTGTTACAGTTACAGGTAGGTTGACCAAGACAGCTTGTGTTACTATGAGTTATTGTGTAAGAATCAAGGCAGTCGTTCTCCGTGCATTAACTTTGTTTATATTCATTCAAGCTGACTTTTGCTATCACTGTTCCTTCTTTTTCAGACTCAGAGAAGCCTGTCGTCACATGTCCACCCAACATCATGACCACAACATTTGTAACCATGCCTGTAATCCAAGTAAAATGGGCTTTTCCGAACTCCACGGACAACTCTGGCAAGGTCACTGTGACTGGAAGCCATGAACCAGGTAGTAACTTTACCATCGGTGTCACAACAGTGTCATACGAAGCTGAGGATCATTCGGGCAATACTGCGAAATGTACGTTTTCTGTTACAGTAAAAGGTAGGCTCCATCGATTTTCCAGGAGGCTTGTAATGCGTATGCGTTCTTGATATTATTGGCTTTTACTTGTTTTTTATTTATTTTAAGTCAAAAGTAATGATGAAACGGTGGTATATCTAACAAATATATTTTAAAGTTAACAAACAACTAAACTTATTCACTTACCTACTAAATCCTCACTTAACTAATCGATCAATCAATCACTCAATCATAAACTGATCGAACAACTCACCGTCAAGACATGACTGGTCTTTGGGACTAATGTGAGGTTAAACCTCAGCGAACTTTGTGCAGTTAATAATATGCATCATAATACGCTAGCATTGCCAAGAGGTTTACTGGCCATCTACGACTAGTTACAAAAATTTTTAAAGTGCACAAACTTTGTTTTGGAATGATATTGACTTGAAATTTGACAAACAAGTTAAAATGGTTACTTTTATCTTGAAATTAATCATTCAAATGAATCAATTAAAGATCAGTTTAGTGATGCAGTAATTTTAATACAAGTACTACTAGATTCGATCGGAGGCCATTGCAATACCAATTGTGTGGTCTGTGATCACTCCATCTAGTTAGAATTATGTCTTTAGTTGTGGGAGTTTGTCCAGCGCACAAGAAATTGAATGTCGACAATGACTGTGAAAAACTTAAAAAACGTAAATATATATGCTGCATTCTGTATAGGCTGTTATGAAGATGTCTTTTGCACAATTTGGGACCTTGTAAGTAAGCTTCCTTTCGCCTACCTTTCTGCTTCCCATAATGTATAAGCTGGGTGACACACACACACAAACACACACACACACACACACACACACACACACACACACACACACGCACATATATATATATATATATATATATATATATTATGTCTCGTAATAATTTAATTAACCTTTATTTTATATGCTTGACAAATTGAACGAAGTTGTCTCAAAGTCGCTATTTGATGACTTTGATGGAAGAAGGACAAACTTGTCAAGATCAGAGGTAGGCACTGATAAATATAATTATATAACTTGAGTTCATTATCAAGGTGGTATACACGTAATTAGAAAGCTTGCATGAATGTAGCTTCAATGAGGACACGTTAGAAACATCGTGCACGACTTATCGATGATTTCTTCACCTGGAGACATCAATACAAGCGTTATATTAAAATGTATTGTACGACCCAATGGATAGTTTATTCTTTTGGCAAGTACACACACACACACACACACACACACACACACAAACATATATATATATATATATATATATATATATATATATATATATATATATATATATATATATATATATATATGCATATTAGAAACAGGATGCATTCAAACACACTTCCACACATGGTTGTTCAGATCATGACGTCTTTTTTATTGTTCCTCAAAACACAACGTTTCGCATTAAAGTTAGAGCTTCGTCAAGTGTATACTAAACACGGAATATACACAAATGAAGTTGAGATAAAGTACACTTTGCAAAGATGGGATCATTGTGTTACACGATACTAAATAACTCGTTTGTCTGAAATTGAGTAAAGAATGCAAAGAAACTGACCTGGAGGTTACAAGGAAAAACAAAACTTGTTGGTCCGACGACTTGGGATGGAAAGTTGCGTGCGGATGTGTTAGCGTAACTACTTTTATACACTGACTCTGATGTGTGGTTGCGCTGTTTGAAGCTCATTTGAATTATGGGCGGACATTCATGCCGGCAGGAAATTTATGTCTTGTTTGCCTGAATCGAAATGAATAGTTATTGGAGTGACAGTTGGTAAACTATGTTTTTGGAAGTACAGCTAGTGTAGTTTCTCATTTCGTAAGTGTTCTTGTTTACTGTGCTGTTAAATTGCAAACAACATTAGCTGCATTTCAAAAAACATAGTTAACCCACAGACATGCAAACGCTGCCTTAAACAATACGTTGGAGAAACAAAAACATCGCTCCGTCTCCGTTTCAACAACCACATATCCTCAGATCATCATAAAATAAGACACTCGAGTAGCCATTCATTTCAATTCCGGCGAACACGACATAAATAATATCACAATCATAGGAATCATACAAGTAAACAAAGAAGGCGACAAATTAAGAAAGCAAATTGAATCACTGTGGATCAAAAAACTAGACACACTCCAAAGACGTCATGATCTGAACAACCATGTGTGGGAGTGTGTTTCAATCCATCCAGTTTCTACTACAGTAAAAAATTGGCCGACTAGCGGGAAATACAGTACTCGTTAAAATAAAGAGCAAAGTTAAAACAAATACAGTAAAATACTAACCGACCAGCGGGAGATAAAACACTTGCAAAGCAGAGACTAAAAAGCGCAGACGTTTCGGGTGCAACCCTTCGTCAGTACTAAAAACTCGCTAGAGAAACGTGAAAACACAAGAAAGAAAAACGGCCAATCAAACAAGGGAACGATCAAACGCGTTAAAATATGCATTCATACCGGCTGGTGCCAGAGTACCGAGTTTAAAAATAGTGGCCTGTTCGAGTTTATGGCGGGTAGAGTCTGTGGTGGCTCGCATATCCGGTGGCCAAGCATTTTTGTACACCACCCCACCGCGGTCGGTCCGACATGGCAGTGTCTGCTATAATCTCCACCAAAGACTCTACCCGCCATAAACTCGAACAGGCCACTATTTTTAAACTCGGTACTCTGGCACCAGCCGGTATGAATGCATATTTTAACGCGTTTGATCGTTCCCTTGTTTGATTGGCTGTTTTTCTTTCTTGTGTTTTCACGTTTCTCTAGCGAGTTTTTAGTACTGACGAAGGGTTGCACCCGAAACGTCTGCGCTTTTTAGTCTCTGCTTTGCAAGTGTTTTATCTCCCGCTGGTCGGTTAGTATTTTACTGTATTTGTTTTAACTTTGCTCTTTATTTTAACGAGTACTGTATTTCCCGCTAGTCGGCCAATTTTTTCATGTATTCCTTCACACTTGCTGCAGTTTTATCCCTTTTTTGAGGTCATTTGTAATTTTTACAGTTTCTACTATCTTCATCCCACTCCACCCTCTACCGGGGATCATCTGATTATTCATAGTTTCTTATATATATATATATATATATATATATATATATATATATATATATATATATATATATATATATATATATATTTATAACGTTTCAACGGTTAATATAAATGCATTAAATTGAAATGTTCTTTGGTCAGCAATGATTCATACTAGACATTATTTTCTTTTCTTTATGTTAAGATTATTAAAGTTTTCTGGGAGTTATCAGATGCAATGTCTAAGCTTACCTATGTCAACATTTCTGAAAATGAAAGCGAGTCATTTGCTCAAGGTGAGTACTCTCATCATCAGTATTTCAATGAAAAAAATTACCTTAATGTGGAAGCGCCTTGGAGACAGATATTCTCAATCTCACATTTCCATTTCAGGTGTAGTAATTTCATTTTCGCCAATGCTTGAAACACACGGTTTTCTTACATAAATGCGTTGCTGTTGCAACCTTTGTTCTCTGTGAATTCCGTTCACGAAACATACGTTTAGTTACAGAGAAATCTCTCTCTCTCTCTCTCTCTCTCTCTCTCTCTCTCTCTCTCTCTCTCTCTTATATTAAATATATCTTTACAATTTGTTAACCATACTTATTCATATTAAGACCTACTTGAGGAAATGGATGCAGGAATAGCAATGTTACGAGAGAATTCGGTAGAAACTGAACAGGATGATTCACAGGGAGATGTGTTACTGGAATGTTTGTTGAACACGACAGACAACCTAGCAAAATTTGTTTTACGCCACATTGAGCTAAGAAGTGGTCCTATGATATTGGATACCCCTTCAATACGTTTGAACCTTGGCTGCGACTCTGTTGAGAAGCTTACCAATGTGACAGTAATAATGGGTGACGGAAACGGGTTTAGACTTCCGCCATCAGATGTTATATTTCCCGATAGGCCGTCACATGAAACTGTTAACATGATTGTAAGTATAGATCAACTAAAGACGACACAGCTTACCAGGAAGCGTACATGTGTCAATGCAGGCATGCTGGTGTGTACCCTCTTGTAAAAATCTCTAACTGTGTTTACTCATTCTGATAGAAATACTTTGGCAGGTCATTGAAACACTTTTGAGTGTACTAGTAAGGGTAAACCGTTGTTAGAATACTACCTTGAAGTTTGTTTAACTTATATTTGATGGTAACTTAGGGAAGACGTAAAAATGTTGGAAAATAGAAAGGATATATTCTGGATAATTCGTTCGGAACAAAGTCGGAAATGTGCGTTGCAAGTTTTTTTTTGTCATACTGTGAGACACATACTTGTTGATCACTATCCAATTATTCCTAGAGAAGGTAACCACGCAAGCTCGCGACATATTTCACTATCTGATCTCTAAAAACCTTCCATTACATCGACAGATGACACGGTTAAACAGAAGATCATTTCAACCCGGTAATAAGACCTATGCAAATGATGTCTTGAGTTTGTCCTTTACTGACAGAGAAGACAATGAGCTAAAAGGTGAGCTAAAAGGTAACATTTATGTAATATATATATATATATATATATATATATATATATATATATATATATATATATATATATGTATATATATATATATCACATGCAGAGGCCGAGTTATTCGTGAATAAACCTTTCGGGAACAATAATTACTGGGAAATAAAGATAGAATATTTTACAAGAATTCGTACGCTTTTGTTATGCGGTCGTGGCTGGTCTCAGCTGACTTGACTGCTATAGGGCATTTTCTGTGCGAATCAAGTGGAAATAGGAAAGAATATGGATTCTTAAAGCAAAGTATTTATTTGGTAGTTATTATAATATCAATTTTGAAATTAGTGGAAATTCATTCATAAAATGATTGAACGTGCAAGCGGGATGTGGCGACACAGCCTCGGATATCACGGACAGGTTATTTTTGTCAATATTAAAACGTCATTCAAAGAATTATGCTTTGCAAACTTTGTATAAAATTTTCAAAATTACCAATATTAGTCGCGCCAGCGGCTTACTGACTACGCATGCGCTTATTCATAATATACTATGCGAGTAACCGGAAGTGTACCCTTCTTTCTCATTGGGCGCCGCCATGTTTTTTTTTTGAGTACTCGTAAATAAACAAATACGAAACAAATTATTATGATATAACATGCCTTTTATAAAATATACCTCTTTTATTAGCCAGTAAATGTTATTATACACCTTGTCGCTGATACAAAGTATCGTTGATACAGATAAACGGAGAAAACTGTCGTGCATATGAACGGGGGCATACGCAAAGAATGCTGGGATTGAATTATAGAATAGCGCCCCCTGTGTCAATAATTAGATTCAAAAATTGCAAGTTTTTTAGACGGAACGCTATAGTTTTCAGCTTGCAAGTGGAAGGTGGGCAGTGCGGTTACCATTGCAATGATAATTATTGCATAATACGTCCCTTGTTTAACGCCATAGGCTGTTATCATTGTAAAAATTGCCAATTTTTGTCCAAAATTTTTACACGCTACAGAAAATCTATACCTGCCCTGCTGCAGGGTTTGACGTCGTGTAAGTACGTGAACTGCTTTCATCAGAGGGAAACTGGGCATAGTTGTCATATAAACGTTTATGAAGTAGCAATTACAGTTTATCATGAATCAATACAAATAACATTGCCAATCTTAACCCCTGGCGCGACACCAAGGGCTGAGCCCTATATAATATTATGTTTATGAAATTGTCTATTGTATGAATAATATTTTACAAATAAAAAGAGCTTGTTTAAATATAATGAAGAACGGTGTTCGGCTCTGACTTAAAAATCGGTAAGACTACGAGCAACGTGTGTCTCTTAGCTCAGATGACGGAAGGTCATTCAGGAAACTTACCCATGCATCTGTAAATGCATTGATAACCTTGTGAACTTGTCGTTCTTGAAAGATAAAATTGCATTTGTTCTGATATGTCTCAAGTCGGGAGTATCGTCATTAATTGCTGTCGGAAATCATGGTGACAAACCCTCTTAGCCTGCTCGGCTAGACTCGTTAATTGGAAAAAATCGAACGATTCTTCGCAAATCAACGACGAAAAGAAACAAAAAACCCCTCCAAATTCATGAAAAACCTGGTATCGTCGATATTTTGTATATTACACATATATTTAATACTCCATATTCCCTTAAATTTCATTACCCTTCCTCTTTTGCGCTAAAGGGATGTGAAACCAAGTTATGAGCACACAGAACAGCTGACTTTTTGCAGTCTAAACGTTTTAAAGTAGCCCGGGTTGAAATCCACCACCTGTGGTATATTGGTTATTTATCGGAGTCATATACAGTGTACCGTCATACTATAATGATAACTGGGTCTATGTATGTGATATTTAGAGGTCATTACCCAATATCGCCTGTCTCGTATTAGCATGAGTGTCATTTGTGCTCAGTCAGACACGAGACGAAGTCAAGTGTCTGACGCAGCACAAATGACTCGAATGCTGAAACGACGCAATGAACAGGCGATATTGGGTAATAACCGATTTATCATATACGCAGAATTTCACTAATATGTACGAAAAACCTAAAATATTTCATTATTTGTGTGAACAGGTTTCATTCATACTCTATACCACGAAGTCAACATCACGCGCGACATCGCTATGAGTCCTCCATATCTCAATGAACCCCCGGAAGAAAGAGACTGGGATTCAAAAAGCTTTCGTACATGGGCTGTGGATTTTTAAGGTGCAATATGCTGTAGCAATCGTAGACAATCAAAAACTCCTTTGCTGTAAATCTCTCCTGATTTCGATTGCTCTCGATCGTCGTACAGCACGGAGATGAGCCAACGTTTTGTTTGTTTACACTGAGAGTTGCCATGTACACAGGTGTCGCGCGCGACATCGCTGTCACACTACGCGCTCGCTACCAGTTCGCAGGTAGATTGTACCGTGCCAACGGCAGTATGTTTGCTAGAGCTTGAGTAAAAAATACAAGAACTTAAACAGAAAAACCATGGAAAAGCATTACAAGACTCGCAATTTATTATTTAACAACCCGAAATATCCGTGTTCCTCCAAGCCCATCGATTTTTTACGTCAGCGATATCGCTTCGCAGGCGGAGAGCGGCAGTCATTTTGTTTGTTCACGTTGATTACCATCAAATTGCAAATGTAGTTTGGGAATACTCCCAAGCCGATGACGTTTATCGTGCATATCATGACGTTTACCAAAAATTATCGCGGTTGATATTTAACGGTAAACATCACTAGGATGAGGCGATACGGGCATGGGTATATGATAAATATATATTTATCATATCGCCACCTGTGTGACATACATTAGAACACATAAGAAATCCATATTACCCCTGCTGTACGTCATTAACCGCACTGGTACGGTCGTAGATGCATGCCGCGACATGGACCGATTTGTTGTGATCAATACGGTGTTCTCGTGACATTTTTACGAAAAGGTGACTTTATAAATCCAGACAAGGAAGCATAGAATCCATGTCCAACGAAATGTTGAGTCGCTAAAGCTTTAGCTATTCCCAAGAATCGAATGGGGTTCGATACCCTCGATCGTTTTAATGGCTCAGTAACATCGCGGCTCCAGTGAGTCGTAAGGCCCAATGTGCACGTCGTACCTGGTGATCCCGCCTGGCGATAAACTCGAAAGCTACATTTCAACGTATGTTCAACTGAATAAATGGGTACCATGTAAGCTTCGGGAAAGCGACATAGAAGGCACAAGCATCAAGTCATTCGACGAACTTCCATAAGTTTCCTTCATCACAAGACAAATTCCGTAAATTCTCGATCGGAATCGAAACTTCAGCGAAAGGCTGTAGGGCGGACATACGCTATCAAGCTGTAGTCTGAATAACAAACTCGTACTGTGCAGTGCAGTGCTGTGGAATGCGATGTATTATCGAAAGTTGACTCGGACATTAGAGAGGTTACGATTTCATACGAGAACGGTACGTAAACGGAACGTCATCGCTTTCTGTGCGCTCTTATTATGTTCTGATGATGTCGGGACAGCGCGAGGCATTGATTGACACGTTCAAGTGACCGAATCCATATGTCTGATTGGGGAAATACCATGGGATTTGTTAAATTTTAAACTTGCTCGCTGATCGCATTTATGAATGAAAACACCTGTAAATTATTTATATATCTCCTGGGTGATGGGCCACTTTCGTCTTTAAAATAAATTAATCCCGAGTAAATAAAACACAAAGCGCGACAAAAATCATGCAATTTATGACAATAGTTTTGATCCACCCACAGCAAAATGACTGTTCCTATGATAAATAATGTATTATCACATGGAATTTTTCTCTGTTTGACGTCATCTATACTCGTGTTTTTTGCGGAGCCGCAATATACAGCATATGTTTTACACATATAGTACCGTGTTTAAATCAATATTTTTTTCGAATTGCAAGAAACTTGAGGCTGAAAATCATTATTATTAAATTGTATTAATATACAAGTTACCATACCATCCAGGGTTACTATTTCTTTCACAGTAATGCATGTGTAAATAAAGTATATCTGATACACTTATACAGACACGAGAATAGGTCAAGTGTTTGGTCTTCATGACAAACCAGCGGTAATATAAAAATGAGTAAGAATTTCCAAAATGTCTAAAACACGTCAACTGAAACGTTGACAAATATCTTCTAGCAAACACTGACAAAGGAAAGTAAGATGTGAAATATAATATCTAATGTGTCATTACTCTATGGACAAAGGCAAACGCTAAACGGAAATAAACAATAAAATACCAAAAATACTCGATAGGAAATGGTCTTTTGAATCTAAAATTAAACTCCTATTACCGTGCAAAGATGAAGAAATATTGATAGGGGTCAGACTATAATGATCAGTGGACTTTTGCCAATATCTGTTCCTCGTGGAATTTCACGAAAAATCGTTTGGAAAAAAACGATGTCTAATGCTGCCTTTCCCTCATGCTGCCTTGTCTGTTTGTTTTTTTTTCTTTGCCAAAACCTCGCTTTATCAATCATCCAGTAAAAGACACGAAAGAAGACATAATTATTACATTTACGAATGATCCTCTCGAACCTGACACCGACATGTCGATTGGCGGTGAATATCATGAAGACGAGG
>LD353351.1:89251-99950 GCA_001465055.1 Ptychodera flava
TGGGCGGGCAGACGAAGAAAAGCTGTAAACTTATTTGTGCTGAATCTTTACTTTTGTCATGCATTTTACATTCAAATAACTGTGGCGTCAAATAGGGTGGGTGAAAGTTGTCGAATGATAGCACCGCTAAATTGAATCTCTTTTTGTCGCAAACATACTTGCTGTCTCTCAAAATATAAAAAACGTACACAAACACGCTTCCATTTAGCTTGATAAAGATGCTTAGAATGCGGAAAATATTCCGTCAATCGCCCACTTTGTTGCAATTAACTGTCCAAAAGCGAACGTACTGAGGCTCCCATAGATTTTATATCCCATTGGGTGCTAGGAAAGTGTCAGTATGACGTAAGACGTTGTGTCCTTGTTCTCAATGGTTGATGTATAGTTAATGCGTTATCGCACGTAATAAGGATTATTGCATGTTTTATAAACACCCAGCAATCAATCCTGTACATACATTGCAGATATCACGACTGTTCCATGCAGTCATAATTCAGCTTGACAACTCTGATCAACTTTACGGACAAACGACGGTGTACATCTTGAAGGACTTTGGAGAGAATTTCACCGAAAACCATGTACACCAGTTTTCTCTTGATGTCCAGTTTCAGGGTGTCCATTTAAGTGTATTCATCCCTGAACACTACTTTTTAATGACCGGAGGATATCAGCTTACATTTTCGGTGCCAAAGAGTAAGTTTTAATGTTTAAGACAGTATGCGCCTCGCAACTGATGAATAATCCTATAAAAGTTTTGCTCAAATTTTGAGTTAGTAAAAAAATTAAATAAATCTCTTTAGAAATCTTGCTCAAGCTTGAAAGTAGGTCTTTACAAGCGGTTAAGCAAAAATTATTGCAAAAATTGAGGGGTCGAATCGCTTTTAGAGAGCCGTACGTAATGTTACTAGTGTTTGCTATAGGTAGTCCATAACTTAGACAGGGCAGGGTGATAGCAAGCTGGCTAGCTAGCTAGATCTAGATAGATATATATTTGATGGATGGATAGATAGATAGATAGATAGATAGATAGATAGATAGATAGATAGATAATTAGATAGATAGACAGATAGATAGATTAATAGATAGATTGATAGATAGATAGATAGATAGATAGATAGATAGATAGATAGATAGATATATAGATAGGTAGATAGATAGATAGATAGATAGATAGATAGATAGATAGATAGATAGATAGATAGATAGATAGATAGATAGAAAATTAGATAGATAGATAGACAGCAAACCAGCCAGCCAATCAAACAGACAGACATACAATATGCACATCATAACTTAGAGTCCATAATGTACGCCAGCATTAGTGGCAAAATATTGATTTGTTATTTTTTTTCCAATTCCTAGAACATGATCTCAAGTTCTCTGTGACTATCAAAAACATCAAGTGTAGCTATCTGAGTGAAGTGTCCGGGATGTGGAAGAGCGACGGTTGTAAGGTACGGAATGATCAATTTAATAATAATTAAAAAAAAAATTAATAATGATTCTAATTCCAAAACGGAGCTCTCTGCGTAGGAAAAAACTAGACTATTTCATAAAAATATGTCTAAGGGAATTACGAGATGAAATATGTGAACCCTTATGGCGCAGGTAAACAGGCAGATAATTCTAAGTCTTCGGACCCGAGTGAGGAAAAAAGTTTCACCGAAGGATTTTGTGGCAACATGTGGTATTCTAAAATGATGTGAGTCAGACGAAGAACTTAGGTGTCTTGGGGAAGTATACATTTGCAAAAGGTCAGAGAGATATTATGGTCACGTCCGCGAAACCAAATTGAAACAAACTGTAGAAAGATTGTACTGTGTACGACAAGCGATTGGTAGCCAGTACAGCAATTTGCAGTATTTACATTTGGTGCTTCGAGGAAAAGTTATTGGCTTGTATAGTAGACAACTTGAAATCGAAATTCTATTGCTCCTTTTTAAACATTTTCAGAAAGGGGCAAACGATTTCAAAAGACAAGCATGAGCAAAACATTCCAGTGTGGTCAAATAATGAAGGAGGTTCTTAATCATTTGTTATGTAATGGCACTAATGATTTCCATATCTTGCAAAAAACAAGAAAGATACATGGTCAAGATTCCAATTATATTTTTTTTCTCTGGAATCTTCGACAAAATATATGTAATATATTTAAATTATATAAGCATTAAACTTTTGAAAAAGTCTTTCAACTAAACCAAAATAATTTCTCTTCAATTTGGGCCATATCTTATATTTATATATTCAAAGTTTATGAAAAACGATTCTGGACTAAATGTGTCAAAATAAACATTATATTGGAAAGTCCATACGACCTGTGTCCCGACATCAATGATAAAATCAAAATTTACATTTATACATTAATAAACAGTAATTAATTATCAAACAAAGATTTCTATGGCATCAAATTCCTGTTTCTTTTTTCAAACCTAGGTATCACCAGCGTCCAACTTGACCTGCACAGTGTGCCTCTGCAATCACCTGACTACCTTCAATACTAGAAGCGAGACAGAGTATCCGCGTTACAGCAAATAATAACAATTGACTCAGTATATATGCGGAAGAATTGGAACATAGACTTCAGTGTATGGTTGAACCCAATATTTTCTCGAGACGACTTCTGACATCGTAAGGCAAATAAGCACAATGGAGTGTAAATTACGGACATTTGATCAAGAAAGAAAGACATATGAGCACACAAGATAGAGTGTAAAAGATGTGCTCGCATTATAAATATGGCAACTACGTTCACTTCTAGTCGATAGGAAAAGACACATGAAAATGAAAATCAAATTAAAAAAAAATTCAAAGTTACATCGAACTTTTCACCATTGCAATAACGACTTGACGACAACAAAAACGTATAATAAAGCATTTCGTGGTGGTTTGCTTGAGTCGTTTCTAAAACAAATTCTTCTAGAAAAAAAAATTGTTGAAAACTAAAAACATATTTGGTCTTACAAAGTATGGTGGCATTCTCAATTGACCGGCTTAAGTCGATTCAACTTTGCATAATATATCATACGATCTTAAAAAACAATTCTCTTTTGCATGGTCGTGTCCGCTAAATTAAGGACATTAGCGGGGCTAATCAATTCCCCCAACTATCCGTGACTGTGAAGCCTTGTCGACGTTTAAATCAAAATTACATGGTTATCTTTTCATGAAATATTGTAATGAAGACTCTGACTTTGACATCTTCTGTTCATCTATTTCATATGTATTTGTTTATTCGATGATTTGTTTGGGTATTTTGCCTCTTTACGCATAAGGGCTCTGATGGATATTACAATTACTTTACAGTAATCAGATTACCCTCTTTAAATACAGTGTTATAATACTACTACTACTAGTACTACTACTACTACTACTACTAGTACTACTACTACTACTACTACTACTACTACTACTACTACTACTACTACTACTACTTCTACTACTAATAATAATAATAATAATAATTACCCTCTTTAAATAAAGTTTAATAATAATAATAATAATAATAATAATAATAATAATAATAATAAGTTTATGAAAATACAGCACGTTTTCTTTAATATTGTACAATAAAATTATGTAACTCTGAGCGCCCGCTCTCTGCCGAATCTTTCAGTCTAGACGGAAGGTAAAACGTCTGTTAGAGATGAATATTTTGCGCGTACACTTCTTTTAAAATTCCATGCATTAAGTCAAAATGTTTGTTGAAAAATGTTGTCTTTCAACAGATAAAAGCCGTAATTGCAGGAATGCTACCACTGGAGAGTGTCAGTCTCGTTTTCAATTTCAAAAGTCAACTTTACTAACAAAATTAAAATGGTCTCAAATGTTAGAGAGTGATATCGAAAAGCAGCACACCTAGTATGCAGCTGATATTTAATGTGAATGAAACATTAGAAGAAGTAATTTTCATAATGTACTGTTACAGCTTTATATGCATGTTTAAAATGTAGACCATATATCAAAACTCCGTGGCAGGATTGCTGGCACAATACTTGGGGACGTTATTTGCATGAGAGTTTGCGGTGTTCCTCACCGTCAACATGCGAGTGTCTGAGGAAAGTCGTATCAAAAACATACCATGGTAGCATTGGAATTAGGACAAACTATTGACACTGTGTAAAATCATTCAAAAATAAATATTTGTTTTCGGAAATGTTGCCTATCTTTATATGTTAATGGCCCTTTTTTCTGATTATGCATATCATATTTATTTGCGGATACCATTTAAAGTTTAATTCTTGTGGTCTTCTGGAGGGTATGTGGTTCAGAACAGTTTCTAATGCTATGTTCACTATTTTAGCGTTTAATTTGCATATCAATAGAATAATATATTGTAGAGCTGCTGTGAAACTATTTTTAGTGATTAGGTGAAGCAAAGACAGTATATATATTTGAAAAATTTGAATAGTTAATGTATTTGAAAAATTTAAATGTCTTTAAAGGCTATTATAGCTATTAATTTGGGACAGTACACTTATATTTCGGATTTATTATGTACACTGAACTTTGATTTGTGTTCTACGAAACTGACTTTTTATTCAGAAAAATTTCATTCAAGCCATTGACCGTAGAGAGACTAAGTTTCATGACCAGTGACTGTCTTGACTGAATTCGGAGATTCTTAGAGCTTGTACCATCCAAACTCCATTAAATGTAGATTGTACCATCCAAATTCCATTTAATGTAGCTTGTATCATCCAAACGCATTAAAATGTCATAATTTATATAATATTTTGTGACTTCTTTGAATTTTTAACTCTTAATAGGTGCGATAATTTCCATATTGTTTTGTAACTTCTCTCAATCAAAAAGCGAATCCCCAAGATTTAGTTGTCAATTGTAATAAAATTTTGGCTCAAACGAAAGTCGCTGACTTCACAATCATTTTTGTCGCAGAAGTATATAAAACGCAGCATATGAACAGCATCCCTTGTGCGTGTGAAAAGGTAAAATTACCGATGGGTGTTGTTGGGCTATGATTTTATGATATTTTATGCTTTTTGATCCAAATTTGGAAAAAAACCAGGAGAAGTACGCAAAATGCGTCAAACGTGACACCTTCACAAGCTTTAGTGGACTATATACGTACGATAAAAGGGTATATTTGACATATACGTTTTCACTCTTATCAGATGACAATGAATCGAGTAAATCTTGCCGTTTGGTGTAAGAATGCAAGTATCTACTGAAAAAAGTTTTTAAATGTTTCATATTTTGTTCTGATTATGGAAGCGAGATTGGTTTTTCCGGCTACATGAAGACATATGACGCCTGACTACCGTGTTCTTTCGAACACCCATGTTCAAGTCACTCCTGTCTTTAGTTTCATAAAGCAGGCAGATGAAAGATGACGGTAAAATCCTTGACCTTTCCTGACAATATTTCCTTCAGAAAACTTTAGCATGATTTAATTCAATTCGATCATTTATCTATCAGTAAAAGCTTCCTAGCGATATCTTAACCTTAATTTAAATCACGTGATTTTATTTAGCACCCTTGCCGCAAGAGCAATGTCTTCGAGTTAAACGTCACCGATCTTCAGAATTTATGACTAATTTGGATGTATTTATAACCGTGGGATTCATTAAAACTGTCAAGGGAGACGAAAACATAGAGAGGAGAATTCACTGCATGCACTTCAAATTTAAGACAAGACTAACAAAAAATATAATATATAGTAGCGTGCCAAATTGAAAGATGTTGCATTTGTCGGTTGGTTTTGGCGCTTGTCAGACCTCAATTCTCTATTGCACGAACTTATGGCGTAGTAGTGTACTAATTTTTATGCACATGCACAAGAAACTACCTGAAACCCGGAATACGGAGTTGAACAATGACCAAATACGTGATGAGAATGGTAATTAAACTACACTAATTATTGTATCTCTGTCGGAGAGTGCAGAATACCGTTTTGATTTTCTATTTTTGACGTAAACATTTTTCACAAGTAAGAAACGAATTGGTAACATTAATCCAATGTGAAAATATCGTAATTCGTGAATGACGTAAAACTCATCAGAGTTATATCTAATGTGTGATCAACAGAATCAATCAATGCAGTATAATTCTATCTGACAAAGTTAACCGTTGGATGGACATGAAACTTAATACATAGTCCGAGCGAAAATTAATTGTCCTTGTGATTCACTTCCTCCAGTCGGCGATCGAGGCTGCTGCGATAGCAACTCTTCCGGATAATATAGAGGACCATCGTTTTGGGGTAGAATGGGGTATTCACGTACGGATATGGCTGCTGAGCTGATGGATGACCAGTGATAGCACTCCCAGGTTGCTGCATTACAGACAGTACATGGTACACTAGAAACCCCTGGCCATAGTGAGGTGAGATGCAAGAAATGTTTGGCAGAGATATTGATTATGTTGTTAAATGCTGACACTGCTTGGCAATGAGTGAGAACAGTGAACGTCGTATTAGACTAAGTTGTTGCAAAATCTGTCAAAAAAGAGAAGTTGTTATGAATGCAAAAGTGTTTTTTTGTTACCAAAGCGCAGAGAAATTCCAGGCTATTTTGAAATTCACTGTCTCACATGTTAGACACGATGGTGACAAGAGCATTGTGGTGTTGTTGGCTGGTCAACAAATTTAAAGCACCTTTGTTTAAAAAAATTACACATATGTAAATATCATTTTAGTGAACGGAATAAAGGATAAACAGTATTACTGTACAAATGCCCTTGTACGGTGCTGTTACCGCTGGAGCTGCATTAAAAATATACTCATGTGATACTCTAAGTAATTTGTGGTTATCTGGAACATACACAACGAGAGAGTTTGCTGCTTGCTGTAATTTATCTCGTTCGAATTTCCAATTGGCATTAATAATTAATTATGTTACATAGACTGTGCAGTTGCACGCCAATGGCCCTAATGACAATATTACATCTCAATTACTTCACGGTCTGATGAGCAGGTTTTTGGTGAAAATTAATCGAGAAAGATCCATAGAGCGACATCCCGAAATTCAGTGGCTAGAGTACGGCGATCTGATATCTGCCCAATAATGTATCCCTTATGGTTTATCCTGATGTATGGTGCAAGCGTATGGGCAAGTCAGAACAAAGGTAAGTGGCATTGCGCTAAATCCTCACGAATTTAGAATGAGGGTTTACTTGAAAGTGCAAAGAGACTCGTCACAACACTGCGGAAAAGCATCACCTTTTCTAAAGAATTCTGCGATGAACCGATCGGATTCGACTTCGTGGGCGACAAATCACTCGAAGGCAACACCGACCGATATTCAATCAAACAGTTTTCCAGCAACCAAAGTCACTAAGGCTATTTTCAGATCAGATCAGAAAGGCTACTCACCATCCAAAATACAAATGGGAGTTCAAGGGACATGCATACGCACGTATGCATAGTTTGACTGCTCCATTTCGGATTATTCTTTGAAAAGAGTCATTCAGGTAGCCGCCAAACTTAAAAAAAAACCCACAAGATTTAATTCCATGGCATAACCAAGCGAGAGGGACAAAAACAATTAAGGGACCCGGTGTAAAGATACGGTAAAAATTAGAGTTTATGGGTTGAAATAATTACAATTTCAAACACTGTATTTTCAACCGTCGGCTGATAGCTCTCCCAGTTCACAGAATTGTCAGCGGAGATGTCTTTCTCCCAGTTTAAGCGATGTATTCATTGCTTCGATAAAGTTTGAGTGTGCGCTGTATGATAGTTAGTATACGAGCGTGAGTGCTACATGAACTCTACAACGTGTGGAGCGGTCGCAGTCAGAAAAAATGCACCAACTTAGCAGGCTATTCGACCACTCATTATCGGGAGTGGGGATATGGCCGAGCGGGTGCGTCTGTTGCTTCTTCGCCAGGTGACCGGATACCATATGCTGTGAGTTCGAACCCGATTGAAAACACTGTATTCCACGATGTCATACACGCATTGCAAATATGGAAGGGGACGGTCATGTTTGAGAAAATTGGCTAATGGGTAAGGTCACATTTAGATAGGGGTATTTAGAAAAGGTTACATTTAACATGACAAACCCCTCCTGATTTGACCAAAGCCACGCCGCTCCTAATGACGTACAGCTCTCTATCACGATTCATAAGTAAGTTTTGTTGGAAAAATTTAATATTATCACTCATTCTGATCACGTCTTACTGACGTTTTACTGCCCTCTGCAATGCGGAATCATTTACAAGGGACTTTGAAAGGAGTAGTGTAGGTTACGGTAAAATGTTTTCTTGGGTGACAATAGTATCTTTAAAGAATATAATGAGGCAATTAGGCAGATGTACCAGGCATGACTGAATACGTTATTGAAGGATATTTAATTCATAAACGGCATTTAACTTTAGGAATATTGACACAGAAAGGTCACTCGCATACACGACCGAGTTTTCATAATATCCCAGGCACTAAGGATGAGAACCTATAGTCACTAAGGAGCATGTTTAGTTTACCCGGCCATTTAGAAGAAATTAATATTTGTTGATAGGTCACAAACAGCGCAAATGTGAAAAAGTAAGTTGCAAGTTAGTGTTGCAATTGTGAAATAGACTGCCATTGTATAGTTTTTTTTTCTGACGAGAAAAATAATATTACCGGGAATCTGAAGTCAACAGCATAAAAATTAGGCAACTCAGAGCATTTACATAAATCATTTGATAACATTATGCAAAGAATAACAGTGCAGTCCAAAGTGTGTGAGCCTGTTTAAGAGTTTCGCTTACTCCGAATCTAGCGGTAATTCGCTTTTTCTGTCGAATTGTCTCTTCTTCTTTCAGTTTTTCTTTCACGTTCCGTAAGGCACGAAAGAATCCAGTTCTGAAAAGAAACGATTAATGGAAGATGTAATCGATCCACCCTAGCTAGTTTCCGTAAGGAGAAAGTTTAAAATATACCATGAATAGTCAAAGCAGAATCGTATCAATGCATTGCAGAAAACTGATTTTGTTCGCCCAGAGTAGAATATTATAATTAGATTTTTGTTTTTCAATATTTTTACAATGTCAGAAACGTACTATTAGTAATTTAAATAGTTGTCCTTTTTGTTTTTTTGTCTTTTTTGAATGACCTTCCTTTCACAATTATGTAAATATTTACGACTTGCAAAAGTTGTGTTGCTGGAACTCTTCTTTAACAAGGAGGAATGAAGAAACATCAACAGCTACAACTTACTCACTTATTTATATAATAATTAATTTACTCAACCACTCACATACTCAGCATCAAAAAGATTAATGCTTTTCAATTATGCAGGACTTTCTTTGTGTATGTTTGAGGACAATGCCAGGCGTCCGGGATCGGACATACCTGGTATGCCGTTGTCAACTTCGTCAAGCGAAGACTGCTGTGCTGCCTGCTTACAAACGTTTGGTTGTAAGGCTCTGACATATGACTTAACCGACGGTCGATGTTGGTTGAAGAATGACGTACCAACTAAAATTAAAACTTCTGACAGGATAGCGGGCATTATTCAAGGTATGATTTTCAAAATAGTACTGAGCTTAAAGGCGAGGCCATTATTGAAACTGTCAAATTTGTAATCTTATTAGTCTTATACGCAATTGAGAAAAACATGACCATTATCTATAAGTAGAACCACGAATCATCGAGTGAATCATTGTATGAAAATTTGTAGATCAAAGGAAAATCCATATAAAATAACGACTTTTTCCATGACATCAAAGTGAAAGTAGACAGGATACTACAATGAACCTAGTATGAACCCATAATATTAATAAATGATGACCGTCTGACTCTTTTACCTTGAACAAGCAATTCTTACATATTCAAGCATATAGAGGACACTTCTGACAGCAAAAGAGGCAAGTAATTAGCCGGTTCTTCATTCGATATCAAAGAGCGTACAGAACGTATGTTTTGTTAATCTGAAAATAAGGGAATTTCATAGAATGACTAGTCTCCTAACTTAAACGCTATACGCGAATACATCATGAACCGGCATATGAATGCAATGTATAGACTTGCCAATTGATATACATTTTGGGCAAATGCTGGAAAGGTTGTTCTTCCTTTTTGTTTTCATCTATTTGTTTGATGAGCACAAGTTCATGACTTAGAATATTTCCTTATTCCGGACTCTTGTTATTACATGAAGTGGCCCAGACCGTTACCTGTGTTGCGTAGACCACTTGCAGATGAGCAATCCATATAGCCCATGTTGCACGTCATCAACCGGAATGTTTTTCCTGCACTGGTACTGTTCATACAAGCACGCCGCGACGCTTGCTTACACAGGCTGATCTGTCGTGATCGGTGCCGTGCTCTTATTTGTTTACGAATAGTATGATCTTCAGGAGAACAACATATATAGAAGGCACAAAAATCAAGACATTCGGCAAACGACAATAGATTTCCTTGATCACAGAAAAAAATTCAGTACATCGAACCTACAGCGTAGGGCTGTAACACTAAGCTGTAGAGCTGCCGTACAGCTCTGTGAATGCATGGTCAAAAATTGAGTTTCCGTCAAATAACAACATTTTGAGGTATCTACTGCCGAGATATGTGTCACTGCTAACATCAAAGTCCGTAAGAAGTAAACAATGACGACCGAGATCGACACCGACGGAGACCGGTGACGGCACATCAGCGTTGTCGCCCACAAGCACGCATTGAGGTACACTCTGTGTGCCATCGAACGGAATCTTTTACGCTAACCAAGGTTGTTAACTTGTGATTTTTAAAAGCCAC
>LD353351.1:125704-145923 GCA_001465055.1 Ptychodera flava
GACAGGTTTACAAAACCAGACGTGCTCGTTTAGACCTCTTTGGGCTTGGTTGAAGCGCGTTCAGGGCGATTTTCATGGAGCACCGAGCTGAGCTCTTACTACTTGTCACTCACATTGCTAATGAATCTTTAATAAGTTAGGGGGCCTTTTATACCCCGCAGCGGCCTTTAAGGTTTTTTGTAATACTCCATCCTCTCAGTATGTGGGTCTTTTGTTAGGTCCCGGTAGTCAGCTTGTACACAGTAATCATCAAATCTTAGCTCAAAGTTCTTGAAGTTCTCGGACATATTACCGACCAGTTTGAGTTCGGTGCGTTTCAGGTTGGAAGCCATGCTTGAATGAAAGTTGAATCAACCTCAAATCTGAGTTTGGTCGATAGGTAGATAATATTCGTACTCACAGCTTGAAAACCTAAGTGAATGTCTTCATCGATCCCACTCCTGACACCAAGTTTCCTGCCTACAGCAAAGGAACGAAGACATGTCCAGTAAAGTGTGTTTGTTTCGATTGCTTTATTCAGCCAACATCAACCGATTGCTTTATTCAGCCAACATCAACCACGCGGGTAAACCGCCATTACAGCTAATATGTAAACTCAAAGCATGCTGGGAAATCCAGAAGTAAACAAATGTTCAGCAAGTCCAATAGAGGGCGCTAGACCGCCAACATTATAACTCGGTCAAAACGTTCTGATCATATTACACCATTTCTGCAGAGACTTCATTGGCTACCTGTACACCAGCGTATCATTTACAAGATTTTAATTATTACTTTTAAATGTTTATATGGTGCTGGTCCACAATATCTGAGAGATTTAATAAGTTTTTATGTACCAAGGCGCGAACTTCGTTCTGCCAACGATTTTAGATTCAATACATTCATGACCAAGACAAAAAAGTAAGGTGATAGGGCGTTCTGTTCTGCAGCCCCAATTTTATGGAACGAGCTTTCAGTGAACATTCGTTCTTGTAATAATTTTATTACTTTTAAACGTACGCTTAAGACACACCTTTTTAAGTTGGCTTCCTCTATTGATTAGACTTTATTATGATTTTGCTCGTTTTTTACTTTCTCGATCAATCATATTTTTATAAGTTTATCAATTTTTCTTATTGTAATGTATCTTTTAGCGGCTGTGATCACTTTTTCTGTGGAGTTTGTTGCTTTACAAATAAATTATTATTATTATTATTATTATTATTATTATTATTAATATTATTATTATTATTATTATTATTATTAGTGCAGTCAATGAATCCCCTATAACACCTAAAATAGGATAACAATTATTATACAATTTATTGCACTGTTGTATCGCTGAGTAGAAGCTGACGCATTCAACCCCGTCTTCACCCTTTGTCTGCTTCTTCAATTTGTTCTGCCGCTTCCATTCTGCCAATTTCTTTTCGGCAGCCACTCTCCCTGTGTGCCAATGTAATTTTCTCTATGTTGCACGGCTTCATCAGTTCCGCTAGCATGGGCGAAGCTGTTTAAGTTGTTTACGGGGCTGCTTGTGGATAGGCCATTTCGGTTTGAGGCGTAGCTGTTGGTGACATGGCTGTTTGCAGAGCTTGCAGAGCTGTTTGCGAAGAGGCTGAATCAATTGATTGCGAGTATTAAGTTATATATTTTTTGAAAGTCTACATGTTTACCTGTTATTAAACCAGTGGAAACTAGAGCATGTAGGGACCCCCATGTGTAGGCTATGCGTCCTGTTACACACTTCATTTTACTTTTTAAAATAAAATCCTTTTTAAGATCAGTGGCAGTCTTCCCAGTCATTGATTGGAACTACATGACTGATTGCGCGGGCTCTTAGGTCTATGAAACTTTGAGTGACGATATCACTTATCAGGGAACTGTTTTTCACTTCATAGAGTTTAAAACCTTTTTTGATCTGTTCATCATTCCACTTTTGCATAATTTCAATTGAAAGCTCCTTGCCAAAAAATAACTTGCTTTAACCACTTGCAACGTTATAGAGTAATTTTTCTCGCTTCGTCTCAGTTATCGATCTGGTAGCTGTTGCAGATGCTGGCACGGTAGCTGTCGCAGAACCTGTGGTAGCAGCTGCTGTCGCAGACATAATATTTTCTATTGTTCACAATATGTTATCTATTCTTAGTAAAAAGTAAAATATACGTTTAAACCTATATTCGAAATATATCAGCACAGTCCCCGATGGGAAGGTGAGAAAAAGAAAAAGAAAAAGAAGAAGAAAAATCCATTAAAATCTATCAGTATATATACAGACACATAAATAGTCATGAGTAGCGACGCATTCCTGATTGCCTTTCAGCTGAATAAGACGAGCATCCCATCGGTACAACGTACGGCTATTCCTCCTAAACTGGATATAAAACCCCTTCTCATGAACTTAGAAATATGTGTCACGCCGACAGATAAGTTTACTTTCCACCAACAGGATATATTCAAAGATACTGTAATCACTAATCGATCGGCCAAAGAAAGTAATGTTTGTTGGGCTGCCCGCACATTAAATACTGGGACCAGCAACTGAATTTCGCCGAAATTGAGGGTTGCACTCCCAGACGATGGAGGGATTTTCAAAGCCGGCGACAATCCATATAATCTCGTGAAATATGAACTTCTCTGTAGTGAATTTGAGAATATACCCACGACGTCCGACTTTCGATATCGCCAAGGGAAGTCCCAAAACTGAGGTCTTGGCTATGGTTATATATATTACACTAATCGCAGTCCTGTTCAGCAACCTGCCGCTGTATTATATAATGGTCACGACTTTTTCCTATCCTCAATTAATATTTATTACATGCATACCATTTTTGGAAAGAATAAACACACTCTGCCCGACAAAGACAGACCACACTATTATTTCTCCCGAAATGAGGAACAGAGGGGCAATACAATAGTTTCATCCCTCAGAAGGGAGACTCTGGGCTAACACAGGCAGGTCTCGCCCACCTCAATGAAAGCCTTGAAGCATATGTCTATTGCATCCTTGGCTCACAAGCAAAAATTCGTAGAACTATAATAGGCGATACTGGCAGCGCACAGCAAGTAAGAAAAGAATTCGGCATTCTTCTTGAAGATGAAATTCATAATACCGACAAAGTAGTCAGTTATCGGCGATACCTAGACACAATAACAAATACGGGTATGAAACTTGATATGGCCATTTCGCCCAATTTACTTCTCTTACTGTCTGAAATGGTCATTCTTTCGGGTCCAGCGATTGCAGGTTACAATAATGAATTGCAATATGCAACATAGACTATGGTCTTCGGGGTAAAAAGAGATATAAATGCAGAAATCAAAGAAAGTGACAACCATGGACCATCAACAACAGACAGGGATGAAGATGCCAAGGCATTCTTCTCCAATCAACCCTAAATATGGTCCCAAAGATCCCGCCACATGTGATGAAATGTGTGTATCTTAGGGAGAAACTCTTCAAAAGTTTACCGATCTCGTGTGTCAAAGCTTAGGTAAAAGCTTCGCCGCAAGCCTGGCCGCCAACTCAAAAGAAATATTTTACCATCCTTCTAAAGTGTATCATAAGAAAGGGAGTGACAAACAAACAAAACATTTTAAATTTCGGTTTAAAAGATTTCATAAAAATGTTTTTGCTTCATGCATTGATATAGCTCAAGAAAACGACTGTGGGTTAAAAACAGTAACCCGATTGCCAGTCCGAGAAAATCCTGCTAATGTATCTTATAATCTTAAAAAGGGGTAGTGAGATAGAATTGTTGGCATTTAGCTTATTTAAGAATAAGAGTATGATTAGCCTTCCTTACACCATAGGGTCACGTCTCATAAACCTATAAAATTTGAAGAAGAAGAAGCCGACTTAGATGGGTTAGATTAAATATATCAATTAATAAATGCTAAAAAAAGGTGTTATGGTGTCATTTGAGGATACCCTGTCATAGAATATATTTCTTTTTAAATATTCATGGAATTCTTAGTACTATAAAAATTTAGCGTCCAGCAGATAATTTCTACACTACCACAACAACGGACTTCTACACGTGTTATTTACTTCCAACGCGATAGTGTGTTGTGCGCATACTCTGAGGGATTCCATTATTGTTGCTCTGTTTTGCACAACCTTACAAGTCAAGCAGGTGGAAATGGAAGGAAATATGATTCTGTTATTTTCGGAGATTTGACGATAACGATGGGTAAACCATGTGACATAGGCCCAATTGAATTTAGGTTTAATATGTTTCATATGTAACTCAGGTCCACACGGCTCATTTCCCCATAGCAACGGCTGGTGCGAGTCACTCATGCGCACAATAGACCTTTTTGACGTTTGCTGAATCAGACACAGACTAGTCTGTTGTGTGAGGTGTGTTCTCTCATTTTTAAAAAAAACAGCCGTCCAATCAGTCAGTACGTGTTTAAAAGAATCTAGCTGAGTAGTATAAATTATTGGCCATTTGTCTTTGAGCCGCACTCAAACATGATAACACTATATTACTACTCATTTGTCTTATATAAAGAATAAATAAATATAAAAAAAATTATTCTGAGAGATGCCCTGTATATGAACTCACTTACGCACAGCAGTGCGGAATTAACCTGGAAGTTCATAACCATTTAATCAATAAAGCCTAATGTATCGCTCGAGAAGAGGACTAAATCCTTCCTGTTTTTGAATTACTTGAATATGTCCTGAATAAGTTCTGGAGCTGACACAGATGTGGCTTTTTCTTGTATTTTAGTAAGCTGTTTATATTGAACATAGTACTTGTTTATACTTCTCCCGTTTCTTTGCTACTCCTGTTTTTCATTGTATTACATCAATGGCAACATGTGGTATAGGAGTTAAGGCTATCAGTACCGGAACTGTTGGAATGATTGCTCAGACAGCACAACTTATGAGAATTCCCTTAGTTATATTAAAAACCATATCAATTCTTTCCATTAATTTATAACTGCGACGATAAGCAGAACCAGTTTTTTCAATGAAGTCGGCTAACTGTTAAACACTGTCAACAACTGAGATGTGCATTTTTCCTAATAATTGTCCCCGAGGCTGTCTTTTGCCTAGTTTAAAGTTTAAGCGATGTATCTATTGCTTCGCTTCAAATAAAGTTTGTGAGCGATGTGTGAAAGTGAGCGTACGAGCGTGAGTGCTTCACAAACTCTGGAGCGTGTGTATAGGTAGCAGTCAGAAATTGTAACAACTTTAGCTCGGTTATTGAACCAATCTTTTTTTGAGATTGGGGATTTGGCCGAGCGGTTTTGACTGTAACAGTTGCTTCTCCGCTAGGTGACTGGGTACCGTACGTTGTGAGTTCAAACCCGATTGAAACCACCGTATTTACTGGCTGGTAGCTCACGCGACAGCCCTCAGGTTGATCGATTAACTGAACAGAAAGTAGAACTTACAGAGCAAATAGTTGATCAATTCTTAAAGGAGAAGAATATCACTAATCCGTCAGCACGAGATTTGTTTGCTTTTGGATGCTAAGGTTGAAAAAAAGGAATGTTGTATTATAAAGATATCAGGCTGTCAAAAGAGATAGGAAGGGGGTTTTAACGCACTCCTGAATAAAAGGTCCGGGATCTTCCGAATTTATAAGAAAAGTATTAGATCGGGGTGACTCAAGAGGGCATGTGAGTTCTACATCACAACCTGAAGATGTGTAACAATTGAGAGTGCCGGCTGATGAGCTGACACCTAGTGACGTGGGACGACTCAGAGATGACATAACAGCATTACGAATTTTTTTTAGCGATAATGCACATAAAATACAAGCTATCGAAAATCGATGAATGGAATAATAAAACCCGACTATAGAGCTTCTGCTGATGAATCAAGGATTTCGAATAAGAGTCTTAACGAGCTTTACAGTGAAAGAGATAAAATTCTGTCAAAGAAAAGAGATAAAATTCTGTATAATATAATAATAATTTATTCTTCAAAAGCGTATAACATAGAAATACACCATCTCTATACGCTGTACAGTTAAAATCTGAATAAATAGTTACACAATACAATAAAACACAATACAATACATACAATACATTGGTTCACTAGAATGAAAAAAATACACAAAGGTAAACAATTTAAAATTTAAAAAACACTTCGTCAATAAATAAGTCTAAAATGCTGTTTGTAAAAGGTAAGTTTTGACCTGCGATTTAAAATTATTAAAAGTGTTGGTTGATTGAATGGCCTCTAATAGCTTATTCCACAGCTTGGGAGCATGCACTGAGAAAGCTCTGTCGCCACAACTCTTACTAGTCTTAATTTTTGGCTGAACTAGTGATACACTGGAATTGCTCCTCATATTTTCACGTATAGGCATCCTGACAGTTATCAGTTCAGTGAGGTAGCGCGGCGCCGTATTACAATGGGTAATTTAAATGTGAGACAAAGAATTTTGAATCGAATTCGCTGCTCCACATTAAAGCCATGCACTTGATTATATTTTTTGCAACATTTTGAACTTCTCGATTATTTTCGTGACCTGATATTATGAGGTCAAAAACATGATCGAAGGTATCTGGAACTAAAACTACTCCACTTTCCAACTTTGGACACCGTATGTAAAGTGTCTCACCTGCCTGTGCCTGACTTGGATTATGAGTTACTACATGATGGGTCCTTTCTGCTTTGTTCCCTGCTTTTGTTGGTTGTTGAAAGTCGGTAACAATGATCAATTTTACGGCATTTGTTTCCTTGTATTGTATATAGTATACTCAGAATAAAAACCACATCTTCACACGTGCACATTTCCGTCTGACTGAAATATAAAGCGATTACCGTTGCAAATAGGTCGAAGGACCCAATATTCTTGGAGATGATGGGCCTCTGTATCGTCTCAATCCTGAAAGACGGCTATGAATTCCAGTCGCATAAAGAAGTTAGTCTTTTGACAGTCCTTGACGAAAGCTAAAATGTTATGATATAGGTTATCATCTTTGATCCTCAAACCTTCAGGATGCTATTCATTTCACGTCAAATATTGTCAGACCAAGCCCCTCAAAAACTGTGAAACAACACCGCATATTAAAGAACATTGACTTGAATCGATTGAAGGATCTGGTTACGGCATCAATCCAAGCATTGGATGACAATCTGAATGTTCACGACTTGGCCGTTTTCTACCGTACTACGCTTACCAACGCACTGGATGAACTTGCCCCATTGAAAACCAAAGTCATGAGTGATAAACCACAAGCTCCATGGTTTTCCAATTAGCTTCTTGATGAAAGGAGGGTTTTGAGATCATTGGAACGTAATTTCGAAAGAATGGCTTGGAAGTTCATAGACAGTCATATATCATATGTCAAAGTCATATGTGCAATGACCGCAACCACAGGGGAGCCAGGCAGAAAAAACAAACAAACAAACAAATAGAATAAACAAAAATATACAAATATACAAAGAGGCATAGAAATACATAAATAAATTACAAACAAAAATACAGACAAACATAAACAAACAAACAATATCATGAATAAATAACAAACATACAAACAGATATATATATATATATATATATATATATATATATATATGTATGTATATATATATATATATATATATATATATATATATATATATATATATATATATATATAATGTGTGTGTGTGTGTGTGTGTGTAAGAGACAACAGCATATCGAAAAAAAGACTGAAATAATTAACTGAACCGCTCATGCCAAATATTCTACCACTGCGGTAT
The DNA here is from genome assembly GCA_001465055.1 of Ptychodera flava. Classification (NCBI taxonomy): domain Eukaryota; kingdom Metazoa; phylum Hemichordata; class Enteropneusta; family Ptychoderidae; genus Ptychodera; species Ptychodera flava. Next base: position 133,395 of record LD353351.1, read on the forward strand.
CACTCTTCCCTATACTTCCTCAAGGGATGTGACTTAATGGCCGCCAAAGCCATGACATGAGCGGCGATATAATTTTCCGACCGCACATTAAATGACCACCACACCGTAAATGAGTAAAAATCCATACCAGTTGGGAAGGATGTGAATTGGGCTCACAAGTTCACCATGTAGAATGACTGTGCGATCAGAAAAAAAGCAATTTTCCGGCAATTTCTAAAGTCGTACCGATACCATTTCTTACCGTTTCTGCTCTTCTGCGAGAAGAGTTTAAAAAGCCCGGGTCGCTATTTTCCGTTGAGTTACGCCAGTCCTCTGAAATCGTAAATGGACCAATCGCATAAAGCGTTTTGGCTGCGTTGGTCGACTAATGAACTGACAACCTCTTGCAGCCTCGTCCCAAGCTCAGAGTATCGTGTTAACTTTGTGCCGGTGTTTACCTCTTGTAGGTCTGTAAAGTGCTTACACAAAGGGTATTTCAGAGTAAGATTCAATTAATGTTATCAAAGTAATAACTTTCCTTCAATTTAAACGCACAAATTTCATTAAACTAACGTGCAATAAAGTGGTAGTATTTTTGTCGTACGAGCATATGAATGTTTACATTCCGAACGAAATTGCAGCATAGCTCGGAAACTGCCTGAGGAACCAATATAAAGGAAAATGAGGGCAACTCCAAACATCGGCCCTACCAAGTTTGTTTAATATTACGATATGGTGAATAAAAGGATCATTGCATTTATTTTGTGTGGAATACATGGCGAGACACCGGTGAATCGATAGTGCTTTGACACTAGTCATGTAATCTGGGTCCCTTGTAAACCGGTTTGTTGATTGAGTGATTCGTCTCAACCGTGTTTCGGAACCAAAAATGGGGTTCCTTCATCAATCGCTCTCTTGTTTTGTATCCCCTCCGCTTGGTTGTGTGATAAAGTAATCTTCGTCCACAAACAGCTGAAGCCAGATTCGTTATTGAGAGAGTCAGCCACTATTGATTGACTCTATAGTGAGCGATCCGGTGTGTGGTGTCATATTATAACTAACATGACCCAGCATCGACCGAGTTTCTGGACGCTTATGTTTTAGGGCATATTTTGAGCGTTGCTAGTGCTTGTTATGTTAACAGTAAATGTTGTACTAATCTGACAACGATGAGTGTGTATTAGGCATTTAAATCGATTATCCGAACTTTTGTGTCAATTTTTCATGGACTTTTAATAGATTTCGGGTCGATGTTAGTACCTGCTTTCCAGTGTTTGAAAAGCATGTTGTGAAGGGCTGTTTCGAGGAATAAATAGCCATTCCCAGGTTTCATGGTTTCGTTAACAATATTTGCTGTATACGTAAACGGCCTTTGGAATCGGTTTGGTCTGAGGAGAGTATTCATGCCGCCAACTTTGATTAGTTATATGGCAGCTTTCTCAGTTTTTGATTTTCTTTGACAGATGATATTTTTTGTTTCGCTCAGCAATCTTTTTAGTTTGGTTGATTGTAGCACCAATTATATGATAGATTGCATCTTGGTTGTATACGATAAGTTGTGGCATAAAATGGAGACAAATTAAGCAAAAAAAAATCACATTCCCCGTTGTTAAAACCGCAATCGTGAAACCTTTTAACTGTTTGAGTGATGTGGACAAAGTGTGTTTGAATTAACTCACCTGATTTTTCGGTTGACATCGACGGAATGCTTACTCCTTCACACGTTGATCAAAGTTACTATGATTTATTAAGAAGGATTTGTTTTTAGATGCTCGTTTTATAGACCATGAGGAGTGTCGTGAGAAAACGACTCGAGGGTTGATCAGAGAAGTAAGCTCAGCTGCAGTGATGTTCACTCTCCTGTGCGCTCAGTTTAAGTGAGTAGACCGTACAAACGGAGACATCGCTATCTGTGCTCATCTCAGACCATCGTCCGCTCGCATGGCTCGTTAGTCAGACAGGAGTCTTCAACTACGGGAAGCATCCAGCTGCCCGAACAGCAGGCCTTGGCAAGCGAAGATGGTCTCAGACTGGTTTGATGAGACTTTTAGCTTGTTCTATTTGTAGCAAGGCAGAATGTGATTACTGGTTTGAGTATATTTACATTACGTCAACGTCAAAGTAGACCGTTATTTGATAGACTAATTGGTTTCAGGCACTAAACTTTGATGAAGTTTATTTTGTCCCAATGGTTTCCGTGTAATAGCCATGGTTAAATATGTATATTTTTTACACAGAGATAATGGTTAAAATTATCAATGTTTTTGCTGGTTTTTTACAGTGTTACATATGAGGTAGTCGATGGATACCCCGCAGGGTATTCTCATTCTTGTTCCAGTGTTTACTATTTCGAATGTTTGGATAACATTATATTAAATTATACTCTGGAATACCTTTTGTGTAAGCACTTTACAGACCTACAAGAGGTAAACACCGGCTCAAAGTTAACACGATACTCTGAGCTTGGAACGAGGCTGCTAGAGGTTGTCGGTTCATTAGTCGACCGACGCAGCCTAAACACGTTACACTATTGGTCCATTTACGATTTCAGGGGACTGGCGTAAATCAACGGAAAATAGCGACCCGGGCTTTTTAAACTCTTCACGCAGAGGAACAGAAACGGTAAGAAATGGTATCGGTACGACTTTAGAAATTGCCGGAAAATTGCTTTTTTCCGATGGTACAGTCATTCTACATGGTGAACATGTGAGCCCCATTCATGTCCTTCCCAACTGGTATGGATTTTTACTCATTTATTGTGTGGTGGTCATTTAATGTGCAGTGGGAAAAATTATATCGCCGCTCATGTCATGGCTTTGGCGGCCATTAAGTCACATCCCTTGTGGAAGTATAGGGAAGAGTGATACCGCCGTGGTAGAATATTTGGCATGAGCGGTTCAGTTAATTATTTCAGTCTTTTTTTCGATATGCTGTTGTCTCTCTCACACACACACACACACACACACACACACACACACACACATTATATATAGATATGGATATAGATATATGTGGATAGATAGAATATATACATGTTTATCTGTTTGTATGTTTGTTATTTATTCATGATATTGTTTGTTTGTTTATGTTTGTCTGTATTTTTGTTTGTAATTTATTTACGTATTTGTATGCCTCTTTGTATGTTTGTATATTTTTGTTTATTTTATTTGTTTGTTTGTTTGTTTGTTTGTTTGTTTTTTCTGCCTGGCTCCCCTGTGCCGCAACAACTGGTGTGGCGGCAAGTCTCCTACCAGGCGGACAGACGATCCACCGATTTTCAGGTGTCATGGACGGCCGTTTCACTGACCATGAATTAGCCAGGAAAATAATATATGAACCAGAAATGAAACAAGTGAAAATGAATATTCTCAACACCGCACTTCTCGTTATAGATGAAGTTTCAATGCTATCGGCTAAGATCTTTCTTCAGGTAAGCATCATTGTACTCCATGTGATGATATGGTTGGCTCCGAATATTTTGCTCGTAAAGCTTTATTTAGTTTACATTCTAGTTTTATGTGTCGTACAATCCACCTAAGAAAACACTTTGGGAGGGTGTGGGGGCCTTGGGGAAGTCTATCATACAGCTGTTTTTGACGTGATAAACTTTCTGACCCCCCCCCCCATATTATGGTGTTTTTTTCATAATGATTTAAATTATTAACGGCCATAATTTTTTCTATTTGTTAGATTGAAGCTGTTTTCCGTATGGCAAGAAAATCCAGTCTCCCTTTCGGTGGAATGCAAGTCATTTTAAGTGGTGACCTTTACCAGCTTAAACCAGTGCCAAATATTGCATACAATGATCCTGGCTGTATGTTTATAAAAGCCGAGCAATTCAAGAACTTAGTTCCACACCGTTTTTTCCTTTCCACAGTTCACAGGCAGACTGAGAGTGAGTTGATATTTGAAAGGTAAAATATTTCCATATGCAGCCTGCATCAGCCTTCTGCACTTTTGGAGCTGAACGTTTCATCATTTTACCATAATGATTAGGCATCATGAGAATACATGAATTTTGCATTGACTGATCGTCTGTTCACCAATGTGCCCTCTCTAAGCCTATTTGACGCGATATGACCCATGAATATTATCCCTGACTCCAACAAATTTTCAGTTGAATAGGAAATTATACATTGTGACTCCCCGGGTGTGACTCAAATAAATTCACAAATTTTTCAATTTATTATAAAGTTTCCCGAAATGTCTTTTGTTAGAGGGCACACTGCCGTTCACTCTGATACTATTCCATATTACTGTTTATTTACTGTGGTTTGATGTAGTATGTTACATTATTAATAATTGGTACCTGTAATGGATTCCATCCTATACTTCCTATCATTTACAGATGATCTGATTGAAGCAATTAATCTTTGCTGTCGAGGTGAAATTAAAAGCTCTGTAACAAATCTACTGAAGAGGCTTCAACGGCCCTTGCCTACAGGCGAAACACCGGTGAAACTTTCTGCACTCAACTATGATGTGGATATTAGCAATGCCAATCACCTAATGGCAATGGAAGGTAAGAATGATCATGAAATAAAACAGCTTGCACCACTGTTATGAGTCAGATAGGAAAAACATTAAACAGCATGGCCCTGTTGATAATGTTTTGATAGTTATATTGAAAACAATACTGGGTTTGTCATACTGGTATGGACTGTTCATTCATATACGTGTAAGGATGTATGATCACAAAGCTGTCAACTGTCACCGACCCGTGTCCCCTGTATTCTATCATCCGAAGCATTACTGGAAGATGCAGAGAAAGTTACAAATTCAGTTTTATCATCATTCAAACAAAGGAAATTAGCAGACATCCAGGACCTAACTTGTGAAATACAAAGTTCAAGATTGCTGGCTGTCACAGAAGCTTCATTGATCTTAAAAGACATATATAATGATGAATCATCTGCATAAAAACTATACAGGCAATCATGACTTGCAACTAATTTCCCCAAAGGAGATGTATATACATTAAATAGTATAGGGCCAAGAACAGACCCTTGTGGAACCCCGGTATCAATTTGACGGAAACATGATTTTGTGGAATCGATAATAACACACTGGCTACGGTTAGAAAGATATGAGCGGAACCAATTAAGCGCATTTCCTGAAACACCAAGAAGGTCTGACAGCCGACTTAATAAAATATTATGATTAACGGTATCGAACGCTGCAGAAAGATCAAGTAAAACCAAAAATACATCATGTTTTGCATCAAGTGCTAACAATATCATTAGTAACCTTTAAGAGAGCAGTCTCTGTGCTGTGACCAGCTTTGTACGCGGATTGTAACGGATCACTCAGGCAATGACTAGCAATGTGATTGGTCAGCCTAGTAGCAACTATGCGTTCTAATACCTTTGATAGGAATGGTAGGTTAGAAACAGGCCGATAATTTTTAAGAATCTCATGATCAAGAGATGGTTTCTTGAGAAGAGGTTTAACAACAGCATGTTTAAAATCAGTGGGTACAATACCATCACGTAAAGAGTCATTGAAGAGCTCATTTATGTACGGTAGTAACACCTGTAGGATTTCTGGCTGTTTCAGGATCTTGGTAGGAATTGGATCTAGGCAACATGTGGACGAAGGAGATGACCGAATGGTACGCAAGACTTCCTCAGTGGTTGTTGGCATTAAAGATTCGAAGCGACACTCAGGTTTCAAGTCGCAAATCGGTGACGAGCGTTGATGGTGAAGATCGTCGGATGACTGGCTCAAGTTCGAAACTAGAGACTTCACACGATGTAAAAAGAAATCTGCAAAGCGATTGGCGATTTCTGACGGGTTATCATGCGTCGGAAGATGAACAGATCTCCGAGGTTGGCCGATTAACCGTTCAACGATATTAAACAACTGTTTCTGGTTGCCTTTGCTATTGTCAATCAAGTCTGAATAATAAAGACGTTTGGCATTTTCAACGAGGCGAACAACGTGAGTCCGCAACTCTCTGTAAATCTGTCGATGTACTTCTAGTTTAGATTTTCTCCAAAGGCCGTTCAGCTTTCATTCTTTCTGATCTTGCCTTAATAACAGTCTTGGTGATCCATGGTGCAGGTTGTCTATTTTGAACAAATTTCACACGCATAGGGGCATGGTTATCAAATGTGTCACGTAATATGCGATTCATTATGTCCAATTTTCTTGATACCTCGGTGTTTGGCTGAAGCTGAATTGATGATGAGAGATCATTGGCGAATGAATCAGCAGAAAAACATTTCATGTTTCTTGATATTATACGCTGCCGATTTTCTGCAGAGCAATGGCGATGGTTGACAGTGAAAAGCAAAGGATAGTGATCAGATATGGCATAGATAGGTTCAACTCGGACGTCGGTAATGGTAGTATCGTCAATGCGTGTGATTAAGTGGTCAATGGTATGACCAGCACGATGAGTGGGACCGGAGATCCATTGACGCAGGGAGAAAGAGTCAAGTAGATCACGGTACTTCCCGGCACTTGTGCAATTGTGATCGTCGACATGGAAGTTAAAATCACCAACGATGATTAATGGCGAATTTTTGTCAAGGTGAGATGACAAAAAATTTGTAAAATCCTCAACGAAATTATCGACAGTAAGACCGTTTGTCTTATTTGGCGGAGGGCGGTACACAGTGACAGCAGTTATGTGCGATGACGGAGTCTTTATACGCAATTCCAACACTTCTATCGAATAAATGAGCTGGTTAGCGGAACTTGTGACACTGATAGTGACGAGTCAAATATGACAGCGACACCTCCTACACGTCGACTCCGAGGAACACTGATGATGTTGTACTACCTATCTGACTTACAGATTGATATATGGCGGGTGCCACATGTGGGGCAGGATGCGCTTACTATTTTCGAAACACCTGACATCACTTCTTGGTCTTTTGGCCAGAGGTCCATATATCTTTCTTTCATGAATTTGACTTTGTTTGTACCGTCTATTTACTGTCTGTTCTGTGCTGTTTTGTGTCTATGTTTACAACTATTGTCTTACAAATTTTGACCTAGTGTTATTGGATTATGGATTGGTATGATTGCGATTATTTTTGTAACCGGACGGGAGAGAGTCAGAAACTAATGATAAATCACTGGCGTCGTCACGAAGCCATGTTTCCGCTAGGAAAAGTACGTCGAGGTGGCATTCATGCATGAATTCCTTGACGGCGGTAGGTTTATTACACAATGAACAGCAATTCATGAAAGAGCAACGAAAGGAATTGTGTTGTCTCTGAGATGAAGCAGGTTTTGAAACCGACAGTGGTGGGTTTCTGTGCATTGTTTCAGCAGTGATTGTTGTACTGACAGGGATATTAACGAGGTTGGCATAGTTGTTTGAGAAACTGTGATTGGTTGGATGGAAACGTTTCAGCAGGTGATGAGGAGTTATCTGAGTTTGGATAGGTTGTTGCATTAGTCTGCCTGCAGTGCAGCCTCGCCTGGTACTCGCAGTCTTACAGATGTTCAGATTTTTGAGACACTTCCACAAATTAGCATTAATTCTCGATAAAGCAGGACTCTTCATAACATTCCATCCGATATTCATCAAGGTGGCAGCATTGTACAGCATCGAAGGCATGGTTCACAATGGCAATAGTAATTCGATGTAGTTGCAAAAGACAATTTCAAAGTTCAGGAAAAATTCAGGAACCGCAAAATTGACAAACTTCGGAGTTAGGTAAATGTGATGTAGGAACATTCATGAACAAGCCAAACTAGAGGTAGACACGATCCGGGCAGAAATAACGTAAAAAATGGGTCCATAAAGGAGAGGTAGTCGAGTGCAGCTCATAGCGCAACTCTAATGCTTGACCTGTTGTGAACTTGAATAACACTGCCTTACCCATCGTAAGATGGTCCCAACAATATCACCAGATGAAAGCGCCAAGCTCGGGACTTTGTTCCCATAATCTGCAACTTCCTACACTATTTTGATCCGTTTTTGTAAAAAATCATGTGAGTTACAAATGGTGAAAATGGCTTTTCTGCATTAAGCGACGACAAATTACGGCTAGTTTTCAATTGGGTTCGAACTCACAACATACGGCATCAGTCGCCTAGCAGAGAGGCCACAGAGAGAACCGCTCGGCTAAATCTCCACTCCCAAAAAGAGTGGTTCAATAGCCGGCTAAGTTGTTACATTTTTCTGACTGAGACCGCTCCACACGTTGTAGAGTTGCTGAAGCACTCACGCACGTATGCTCACTATCACACATCGCACATACAAACTTTATCGAGGCGAAGAAACGAATTTCATTGCTTTAACTGGGCGAACGATAACCTCGGGGACAATTCTGTCCACCAACAGAGTTACCAACCCAGGGTAGAAAATACGGCTAGTTTTCAATCGGGTTTAAAGTTAGCACTTATGTAAAAATAAGCCTTGATGAACTTCCTCTTTAAAGAAAAAAATGTATCAAAATTAACAGATTATATACTCTTGTTTTGGAAACTTTTCATAGCTCAACATTAACCAAGACAAATTTTGACCAATATGCAGTTGGCTCGGGCTAACAGATAAAGAAAGTCTGCTCATGCGTTTACAAAAGACACAAGGAAAACCCAATAAAAAAATGCTGAATGAATTTAAGAACTAAAATATAAACTGCTAATGACTTCTCGATGACCAGTACAGAATGTATATACACACCATACAAAGGCAGTATCGAACATCAACTTGTACATATAGAACTGCACAGTCCTTTGTTATGTTTTCTGTAAGTACATGCTTAAGGTGGTGCTTTCCTCACATAAAAGTTGAACGGTTTGGCTTTAGAGAGCCCTGCATTTGATTTTCTTCCTCGGGAGATGGATGTTTGGCCAAGGATAACCGCATTCACTGTTTTACTGTAGGTCATGTAATTGGGATTGGTGAGATTACCACTGTGTAGACCTCTTTGTTGGCAGAAGTGATTTTCCACTGGATCAGAATTGAACAATGCTGGTATGATGTAGCTCCCAGGACAAGCTTTTAAATGTTGTTCACACACAGCCAGGAACCCAAGAATGAGTGAGTCCAGATCATCTAAACATTCATTCGATGGCAACATTTTGGAGCTCTTTGCTTGTTGGCCATTCTTATCAGAGAGGACAGAGGTACGCCATTTGGAGAACCATTGGTGTGTGTTCTTCAGGGCATATAACCGGTCATCTGATATTGAAGTTACTGGTCGCCGATCACGGAAAATTGCAATCAGTGTGCTAGTTTGCTTCAAGAGAGAAATTGTGCTGTCCAGATGAGTACCATTTGTCAAACCTGACTGATATGTCTCCATGAGGTGCAGCATGTCATCGTTTAACATGTCCTCAGCTAAGTGATTCCTCATTTTGTCAGCTTTAGTGGGGGCCAGGTGTGTGTCTGTAATCTTTTGATAGATCGGCCTGCTGTTTACATCACGGTCCCAGATGAAAGCACTTTTCAGATGATCCCATAGGATTTCTTTCCCTTCATAGATGAGGGTGCGTGTGTGCAAATGCTTCACGTGCCCACTGCTTAAGGTGCTGTTTCTCAGTTTCTTTACATCATGGGAGAAGTCCTGAACATGTACTATGTTTGTGGTTGGGTCCACGAAATTTGGGCTGGTGTATTTTGAGTCCAGTGGCAAACTGAGCGGAAAATTAGATTCAATAAATTGTCTGTTCTCTTGTCCTCCATCTTGCATGATGAAATCAACGTGAAATGACCAGTCATTCAGCTTTGCAATAATATCCCATATTATTATATGGAGTTCAGAAGCCTAAACTCCACACGTAGGGAAATGGCACACAGGGAAACGAAAGCCAGTATAGCCAATGAAAATAAACTGTATCACATCTGTAGCAAGTTTTCGAGTTACATGCCCATCTTTCAAAATCAGCAGAATGAAAGCTTCATCATCAAGGTCAATCCAACCAATTAATTTTGGCTGACTTCCACTCACTGATAACACCAGATCCTGCTGTATTTTTGCCTCATCATGAATAAAACCTCCAGTCCAGCCATGTTTTGGGATTTTAGCTTCCTTGGCTGCGTGGTACATCAACTGGAATACTCTATCATCAATGCCAGCTGATTGTGGAATCCACTTCTTATAGCGTGCTAATTGTCTGCCTGAAGGAAGTATTAACATGTTACTGTCTTTTAAGTCATTGTAAGACTTTGGACTCCTTATCCACAAATTTAAACATAAACTAATGACTTCTTTCTTCCAACGCCTTTGATTGGGTGATTTGCATTGGACAGCATCATATTGGCTTTGTAGAAGTACTTTCATATCTTCTGGTGCATCTTTGAAAACTGAACTGAGTATGGAACTTATGTCTTTGTGATCTTGATCATCAAGGTTTAAGGTATCCTCTACATCAAGGATTTCTGCTGCTTCCACATCTTCCTGAGGAGTTGATTTTTTTGTCTACCGGTATGTTGTTGTTTTTATATGGTCTGCATCGCACTTGACAAACATAGCATGTTTCTGTTAATGCACTCCATTGTACAACTTGGTTACAACCATGTGAACGTAAAGTCTTGCATGATGAATTTTCATCACCCTGTATGGAAATGTGTTCTTCTTCACACTTGGAGGAATACTGCATTGAGTGTCCTTTTGTTGTCAGCAGGTAGTCCTGTACACACCTTCACTTTGTCTACGAGGGACAAGATCTCTGGAATTGTGTCTTTGCTTAGAGTGCACAGGCTTGAATCAATGTCGATGGCTCTCAAGTCCACATTTTTGCCCCAGATACTTAATTCCCAGTGGTCTCTGTAGACATCAATTTGTTTGAGAACTATATTTCCATCACTGGTGATCTTTGAAGGAATGGCTAACTTAATGCAATCACTGCCACACCTCGGTAAGACAATTGCTGTGTCAGGTATATACTGTCTCATGTCATGTAGGGAAACACTTTCATCGTGATGTGAAGAGTCAGACTTCCATGTTATTCTTCTGTACAAATTGACTGTTTTCTTTGTAGCTTTGTCCCTTGTAGTAGATACAACAAGGTTTGGAAATATCTTCTTGAGAGTTTTTCCAAGCGATTTTCTCATATTGGTGGTGCATGCTGTGGCTTCCTCAAATCTAGACCATAACTTATCTGCCCGTACAGATCCCATGGATGATTCTTTCATGGTTTCCTTCAACCTGAGAATGAGAAATATTTTTTTAGTGAAATAACATCTGTAGATACAAATACACTTTAGAGGAAATACTATTAATTGTTTGCACCAATACTCTACTCTTGTAGGTGAAATGAAGTTGTTTAGAGCTGATGATACAGGTGAAATCAAACTACTTTCAAAATGTACTGCGCCAAAGACTCTTCATTTAAAGGTGAGTGCACCTATCATCTTGATCACAAATTTGTCATCCAACCTTTACAATGGCCTACAAGGTCAAGTTGTTGATCTTGATCCACACAAAGTAACAGTGCACTTTCCATCCAGTCAAAGAACTGTTTCCCTGAAGCGACATGATTTTAAAATATACTGTCCCCAGACCCAACAAGTGAAAGCATGCAGGAAGCAATTCTCCATCAAGTTGGCATTTTCAATGACTGTACACAGATCTCAAGGCTTAACGCTAGACAGAGTTGAAGTTGACTGTCGAAACATGACTCAGGCAGGCCAGATAGGAGTAGCTATTGGTAGAGCAAAAACAAAACAAGGTCTCCGAGTACTCAACTTTAGCTCAGCTCTAGTGTCAAGTCAGCCTGCCTTCATAGGGGAGTTTTATGACAGTGAGCAGACACCAGCGGAAGAAGACTTGGCATATTGCAAGAAGGAAATAATACAAGAAAACACAGATGTTGATGTACAAATAGTAGAGGTTGAAGAAGAAAATGAGCCACATACAGACGAGCAGCTAGATGAATCTATGCATGATTTTGAAGAGCAATCATCAAATGATAATCATGATGATGAAGACCAGTGTGAAGGTGATAAAGGTTCTGATGCTGGAGTCAAAGATGGAGGAATTTGCCTGATGATGTACAACCAGATCATGCCTTTTTTCAGTGCCATACATATCAACAGCCATTGACAAATGAACAAAGTGTATTCAATGCTTTGTTGTCCTACCTGAGTGGTGAAAAGACAAGAGTTGAAGTCTTCTGTGCAACACTTTGGCAAAAAATAAATCAGGCACATATTTTGCCAACGTCATCTGCCAAGACAACACTGAGTAACAAACACACTATTCAGCTGTACAGAGAAATTGCAAGTATTCTGCAAAGTGATCAGTACAAGCAAAGTGTTTGTTCGCTGTTCCAAGTTGCAAAGCCATCATCTCACCATTTTCGTACTGCCTTTTGCTTGGCCAAGCACGTCAGAGCTAAAGTGGTAGAGATGCATGCTACTAAGATAAAGGAGAAATCACAACAAGAGAAAACCCAGGAAGTGAAGACATTCAGCTGCTGGACGGGGAAAGATTAGATATATAGGTGGATGGTGTGTGGCCACATTGAAATATAGGAAAAAACAGAATGTCATGAGAATACTGTACAATCGAAGATATGCAAGGAAGATGGCGAAATTGGATACAGAAGTAAAGTATTTGGAACATCTCATTGTGACTGAAGA
>LD353351.1:147241-161441 GCA_001465055.1 Ptychodera flava
TTTCACCAAGAGCTTCAAAATGAGCCCCCACAAGTGGTAGGTCAGAAGAAAATTGATAAAATTTGAAGGCCCGAATATCTGTCCCCGAGGTGCGTTCTACCTTAAGTACATTGTTATTGCATGCAGTTGGCTAAAGATCATCACATATGACCACCACATGTTATCTTGTATAATTTCCATACATGCATTTTAAGTAGCATTTATTATTTGCATGAACAATGCAGATTTGGAAGTTGGCATGATTATTGAATATGTAACCTACAATATTAGTTTACCACATTATATTTTTAAGCCAAGAGAGTATATTTTCATTAATTTATCCAGAAAAAATAATGATAACTGTATTTCCCATGAATTATTCTTATTGGATAAAATCAAACTTTGTCTATCATTTAGTTTTCATGTCATATAACTTATTAAGATAAAGCTGTATTGCAGAAAAGGAAAATGTTGACTTCATTTGAGTTCCAGTCTGCAACTGTGTTATTATATATTAAGAGTAGATATAGAGTGAAATGTCCAGTCTTTGCGGATGCTCCATGTTCTATTGGTAAGACCATAGAGCGCCTGTTGTATTTGGACTTTAAATTGTTTTTTTCTCCATGACTCTGTTGATTTGTAAATACTAATATTTTGTATCCATTTGTCAGGAAAATATGTTATTGCATGAGCATGATTTGTTCACATTCTGTTATGTAAAATATTTAAATTATACTGATTTCATCAGCAGGAATGTGGTTTTATACTAGAAAAAGCATTCTCTTTCAATCATTCAATTCAAATTCTCTTTAAGGAAACATGCAACCATCAGGATCTGCTGTCACGACACGAAGAAGTCAACCTAAAAGGAGAGTAACAAAGTGGCCGTGTGGAAAGTGTTCGGATAGCTGCGTAACTGAAAGTGTGTGTTGTGATATGTGTAATAACTGGTTTCACTACAAGTGTGTAGGCGTCAAAGATGATGATGATGTGGAAAATGAAACTTGGTATTGCCCTGGATGTGTTTCCTCTTGAATTTGTAGTTCATGTTAGATTTCTCAAGTGAAATTTACAACAAATACATCTTTTGTTCGGTAATAAAATAATTATGTTGAACTTTACAATTTTTTTCCATCAAGTATTTTGTCAAGTAAAAGGTAGAATGTGTTTTTGTAAGTTGACCTAGGTAACCAAAAATGATTATCAAAAGACTATACAGCATTATATTATGAAGTGTTATTGATTTATTTATTGTAAAGGGTCAAATTGCTGTGAAAATTGACTGTCTGCATACATGTGCACAGTAATAATATGCAGCTGGCATCCCATATGCTATAATTTACTTAGAACAAAAACAATATTGGCTTCACATATAGTCCTCTGGCCAACTGTAAAACTTGAAAGCTGAATACTTTGGTCTTGTTTTCTAAAAATAAAATTACTCTCATGTTTTTACAACATGATAATAGAAAATATAAGTTGCAGTTTTTGCAACCTCATGGTAGTAAAGTAGCCCCCCCCCCCCCAGTATAGCATATATTGAAGACTCAATGAACAATGCAGTTTGCCCAGATTCGAGTTTAAAGTTAACTTCCATGACAGTATATTGTTTGTTTTAGTTATATTGTTGATGTCATTAAAACTTATTAAAACTTGTATGTGTTTAATATCAACTTTTTCATTTCAATGGTGAAATAGGCAATGTTATTACTGAATAGGCAATGTTATTACTTTGCTTGGTTAATATAAAAAGAAATGGAAAATTAAATACAAGTTTTATGATGTGGTAATTTTGTTTTTTGTTTTTTTCAAATTCCAATTGAAAGTACAGTTCTCTCAGGAAGTTCTGGACACCCAGTACATACGCTTACCAAAAACAATTACGGTATTGTAGCAACTGAACTAGTAATCAATGTAGTGTAAAGCATTTCCAAGCAGGGGTAAATAATAGATCTGAGCCAACAAAATTATTTAGATTTTGATTAACAAGAACAACTGGTGTCAAAGCCTGCCACTACTTTTATTTCAAGTGTTCTGTATCCTTCGATTTGCAACACACCTTTTCTGAATTGATAGTGCATATGTTACTTTGGTGCAGTGAAAAAAAGGAATAAAACATGTAACTGTTGAGCTTATGGTCAATACGAGGGGTGAGAAAAGCTAATAATTTTACTGGGAATTAGTTCGAAATCTTTTGCGAAAAACTTTTGCAATGAAGGGAGATTAGACTCACTTCGGCAATGTTGAAACAAATTTGCAGTAAATTGAAGGCATTGGTCATGGATAAAAAAACAGACGAAATGAGTGAATAATGTAAGTGTGTTATGAAAAAATTTCTAAAATACTTACCAACTAACAATGGTAAACTTTCCCATGACTTGAGTTTGTGCAAAACGCAAAGCTGGACGTTGTGTACACCAATACTTGTAGCCCGTTTGATAGTGGACTTAAATTTAGCGGTTGCGGGGTCACGGGTTCATGTGGAATGCTAATGAACCCGCACTGCACTATGGGAAAGAATGTAGTTATCAAAATGGCTGCCGTACGTAACAGCCCGATGAACGGGGTTACTAGAGAGTTTTGGGCCGATATTGAGACTAAATGCTAGTTTGCCCTCTTGAAACTTGAGCGTTAAATGCAAGAGGTATTTCGATATCGTTGTAGACCTTTTATTTGACTGTAAACCCCGTATTTTATTGGATTTTCATTCCGGAGGGCAAAATGGTGTCAAACCTTCCCATCTCTCTCTATGCATGTACACCGGCAACCCAGGCACCTGTGGGCGGGTTGATGTTGTTTTGATTTTACTTGATCTGTCAGCTGCGTTTGACACCATCGACCATGATATCCTGATCGAAAGACTGCGCCATAGGTTTGATTTTGAGGGGCCAGTACTTGACTGGGTCAGATCGTTCATGGATGGGAGGACGCAGCAGATCTCGATTGGTGGCTCGATGGTGTCAAACGCGCATGTGCTAAAGTACGGTGTCCCATAGTCTGGTTCCCTGACCCATTTCCCCGGTAGAGGGCGTGGGGAAATATAGGGTCAGGTACCGGGTAGCCATCTTGAACAGAATTTTGTCTAAGATGGCGGAGTTAGTCACCGACAGAACATGCTACAACAAATATGGCTGCTGCCATGAAAACGCCGGTCAAAATTCGACTGGATCAGAATTATGTTCGAACACTGGTATCCAAACCAAAAACATTTGCACACAAGACGGGAAACATAAACTGAAAGGATTAATCCAGAAGTACAGGGAAATAGAGGTCATTGAAGGCTGCCTGTGATATCGCAGCAGTACTTGTAGCGTGCATCGAACGCGCTAGGGTCATTGAGATCATCGCCAACTGTGGCGTGACCCCAATAACCAGAGCACGTTCGATACACGCCACAAGTACTGCTGCGATATCAAAGCTAATTAAAAGCAAATTTTGTTGGAACTGTGAACGACGATTGATTTCGATGGATAGAATGGTGTCCGAATTTCGTGAAAAATTCCAGGCATCATGTCGACGTTTTGAAAGTATCAAGAGGTGTGCTAAATCACAGTGGCTAAATCATGGAGGTAGAAAGTCTTTCTTTCTACCTCCACGGCTTTGTGGTACAAACAAGAAGTTGGTGTCAATTAAGTGAGCCTGAAAGTCCGAAACCCAAGAAAGATGAGAAAAAGTTACAAGTGTTACTTTCATCCAATCACGGCTTGTTTTATTTTAACCCAATAGCGTCCATGTTTACATTAGCCGGTACCTGACCCTATATTTCCCCACGCCCTCTATCGGGGAAATGGGTCAGGGAACCAGACTAGGTGTCCCACAGAGGGCGGTATTGGGGCCCTCTTTGTTCTCCTTGTACGTGTCTCCACTTGAAGACATTATTGTCCGGCATGGACTTCAGACAGTAATTTTTGCTGTTGACTCGCAACTGTATATCACGTGCGATTCCCCCACGAACTCTGTCACAGCTTCTATTGAGGCGTATGTGGACGAGATCCGTCATTGGATGCGAGCAAATTTGCTCGCACTCAATGACTCGAAGACCGAAATAATCTGGTTCTAGGTCCAAGGAGAGGAAAGGTGAAGTGCGGGGGCTGGCACCTGATATACGGATCGGTGAAAGTTTTGTGAGACCATCTGATAAGGTCCGTGACCTTGGTATCATCCTAGATTCTGGCTAGTGTGTGTAGTGCTGCATAACACGCCCTATGGAGAATAGGGGAAATCCGTAAGTTTATGGGCCAGCATTCCGCAGAAAAATTAGTTCACGCTTTCGTGACGTCTCGAATTGATTACTGCAATAGCTTACTTTTAGGTCTACCTGATTATGAAATAAATAAATTACAGCTCATACAGAATTCTGCTGCTCGGCTGGTAGCCAGGATTAGGGTGAGGGATAGGTGTCACAAGACTCCTATCCTGCAGGCTCTTCACTAGCTGCCAATGGAGCAGCGAATTCAATTCAAAATTCTTTGTCTCACATTTAGAATTATCCATTGTAATACGGCGCCACGCTACCTCACTGAACTGATAACTGTCAGGATGCCGATACGTGAAAATATGAGGAGCAATTCCAGTGTATCACTAGTTCAGCCAATAATTAAGACTAATAAGAGTTACGGGGACAGAGCTTTGGAAGAATACATTATTATTATATTATACAGAATTTTATCTCTTTTCTTTTACAGAATTTTATCTCTTTCACTGTAAAGCTCGTTAAGACTCTCATTCGCAATCCCTAATTATCGATTCAATGTCCGATAACTTGTATTTTATGTGCATTATCGCTAAAAAATGTTATCTCTGAGTCGTCCCTCGTCACTAGGTGCCAGCTCATCAGCCGGCACTCCCAATCGTAACACATCTTCAGGATGTGATGTAGAACTCACATGGTCGGGATCGGCCCTCTTGAGTCACCCCGATCGAATACTTTTCTTATAAATTCAAAAGCTCCCGGACCTTTTATTGAGGAGTGCGTTAAAACTCCCTTCCTATTTCTTTTGGCAGCCTGATATCTTTATAATACAACATTCCTTTTTTTCAACCTTAGCATCCAAAAGCAAACAAATCTCGTGCTGACGGATCTGTGATATTCTTCTCTTTTAAGAATTGATCAACTATTTGCTCTGTAAGTTCTACTCTCTGTTCAGTTAATCGATCAACCTGAGGGCTGTCGCGTGAGCTACCAGCCAGTAAATACGGTGGTTTCAATCGGGTTTGAACTCACAACAACGTACGGTACCCAGTCACCTAGCGGAGAAGCAACAGTCAAAACCGCTCGGCCAAATCCCTAATCTCAAAAAAGATTGGTTCAATAACCGAGCTAAAGTTGTTACAATTTCTGACTGCGACCTCTCCACACGCTCCAGAGTTCGTGAAGCACTCACGCTCGTACGCTCACTTTCACACATCGCTAACAAACTTTATTCGAAGCGAAGCAATATGGATACATCGCTTAAACTTTAAACTAGGCGGAAGACAGCCGGGACAATTACTAGGAAAAATGCACATCTCAGTTGTTGACAGTGTTTAACAGTTGGCCGACTTCATTGAAAAAACTGGTTCTGCTTATCGTCGCAGTTATAAATTTATGGAAAGAATTGATATGGTTTTTAACATAACTAAGGGAATTCTCATAAGTTCTGCTGTCTTAGCAGCCGTTCCAACAGCTCCGGTACTGATAGCCTTAACTCCTATACCAGATGTTGCCATTGATGTAATACAATGAAAAACAGGAGTAGCAAAGAGACAGGAGAAGTATAAACACTACTATGAACACAATTGGAACTATTTTGTGATTATAAGATCTTGAGCATTTTGTTGTAATCTATTTAAAAATCATCAATCTAACAGTGTTTTTGTGTGAAGACGAGGGCAAATTTCATGAATTATTGATAATTGCACTACCATCAAATACATCTCTAACAAATTTTACTTTTTTGTCTAGCTTTTTGCACTCTCAGGAAAGGAGAACCCAGTAAATGTAACTGATTTGTCAATTTTGTTTAGGTTTAAGTGAAAATACAAATTCCCTTTCCAAGGTTGATTTGTAGGCATTTGCTTTTCTCACCAAACGATGCATGATAAAATTTTAAATTTTCGATGGTAAAATGGCCTTCTACCTCTACCCAAATCAGTTCTGCTGTAGTGTATGTTTTTTTGGTGATCTCTCTTTCAAATGATTTGGTAGATGTTAAGAAAATGACTTGTACATTTATTTATTTCATATACAAGGAAATGAGACCTGGTAAATTTGATAAAACTACCCTTTTCTTGTGCGTGTGCTAATTAATGCTGGAAAATTTTAAAAAATCACTGAACTATTTCAACCCTTCTATAAAAAATGAACTCTTTTTGGTAGATGCAAAGAAATGTAATCAATATCATCTGTCTGTTGAAACCTTAAAATATTAACGGCAAAAACCAACAGTTTTTGTCTGGAATTTTTAGGGACTGTGCAGAGATGTCTTTGCAGCTTTTAGGGACCACTCCGAGGAGACCCTAAATCTTTTAGAGACCACACTGACATGACCTGGAAAATTTCAGGGACCACCCAGATGAGTCCTTGAAACTTTTAGGGACCACCCAGATGTGACCCTGAATCTTTCAAGGACTATCCTGATGTGACCTTGAAACTTTCAGGGACCACCCAGATGAGTCCTTAAAACTTTCAGGGACCACCCAGATGAGTCCTTGAAGCTTTCAGGGACCACCCAGATGTGACCCTGAATCGTTCAAGGTTTATCCTGGTGTGACCTCGAAACTTTCAGGGACCACCCGGATGAGTCCTTGAAACTTTCAGGGACCACCCAGATGAGACCCTGAAATTTTCAAGGACTATCCTAATGTGACCTTCGCTCGTCAGCTTGTGCATTCACAAGCATTACTTGGTAAAGCTGACAGGCAGACGAATCACTGAAAAGATTTGGTCCAACTTCCTGCACATACAGCGTCAATATGCATGACGGTCGAAGTTAAGATTATGTAATGGCTTAGCACAGCGTCCTCATCGCTCCCATGTGTGACTGGTCGGCCGGCTCCAAAACACGTCTTTGCATATTTATCACGCGACGAGATCTACAAGGCATGTTCTTCCCGGCATAAATGTGATAAACTGGGCAGTGGCTGAACCTTCAGTCGACTTAGACGAGCAGTCCTTGACGATTAATGGTAATTTACTCGCTGGTTGAAGTATGCTGTCACAAGCCGACGCGCCGCTGGTCTGAACAATAAACAATTAATTATTCACAAACAATCAGTTCATGATGGCACATTCCATTTTAACCTACAGGGGCATCTAGGATTGTGCGATTGTGTAAGGTCCCAGGTAAGGTACATGTTGCTCTTTTATGCTGTAAAGTTTTCCCACCATTTAAAATACTATGGTTGTATGTTACAGTCTTCATGATTAATTTGGAGATGTAGTCGATGATACTTTTCTCATTAAGCGAGACACTGAATCGTACACCAACTAATATGGTCCTTGCTAATTTACATAGTAAAGGTCACGGGTCACATTGTTGTGAGGCTCTGCATTGTTTCAAGTCGAGTGTGTAAACAGCGTGATGTTCGAATGAATTTTGACTACTGCACTAATTTCTTCGTCGGGAAAGGTTGCCGATTCTGAAAAGGAATGTAGGACGTCCAGTACAACAATTATTTAATGACAGGACTACATGGAAAGCGACGGAATACTGGATATCTCCGACGAATTTGATGTCTGTTACCACGGTCCTTTGTGGAGTGACACTGACAGTGCTGTTCCCGATCTCGACAATGATGTCAGCAACTGTGATTGTAGCGTGAACATGACTAAGACTAGGAGTCCTTGAAACTTTCAGAGACCAACCTGAGGTGTCGCCGAATCTTTCAAGGACTATCCTAGTGTGACCTTGAATCTTTCAAAAACCGCCACTGCAAGACGAGTCCTTGAAATATTCAGGGACTACCCTGATGTGTCCCTGGATCTTTTAGAGACCACTCTGATGTGACCTTGAAACTTCCAGGGACCACCCGGATGAGTCCTTGAAACTTTCAGGGACCACCCGGATGAGTCCTTGAAACTTTCAGGGACCAACCTGAGGTGCCCCTGAATTTTTCAAGGACTATCCTAATGTGACCTGGAAACTTTCAGGGACCTCCCAGATGAGTCCTTGAAACTTTCGGGGACCACCCTAAAGTGTCCCTTAATCTTTTTAAGGGACCACTTAGATATGACCCCTAAACATTTTTAAAGACTGGCCTAGGGAGGCACTTTGAAATAGTAAAGAACCAATCAGATATGATCCCGAAACCTTAAAATGCATCCAGGTCCTCTAAACAATACAGCAATCATCAAGTTTTGACCTCTAATCTTGACATTTTCAAGAATGTGTATCAATGAGATGAATTATCCTCAAGAAATTGTCAAAAAGGATAAATTTACAATTTTTGAAAAGCAGATGGCTTTAAATACTACAATTTTTTTAATACTACTTTAACATTTAATTCAATAATTACAGTTTTGATGTTTTCACTAGCGAAATTGATAATTACTAAATACTTTGAGTAAACCCTCTCTTAGAGAGCACATTCTGTGACTTTTACTGTTCATCTTATAATCACAAAATAGTTCCAATTGTGTTAATGTTCAATATAAACAGCTTACTAAAATACAAGAAAAAGCCGCATCTGTGTCAGCTCCAGAACTTATTCAGGACATATTCAAGTAGGCACTAGAAATTCAAAAACAGGAAGGATTTAGTCCTCTTCTCGAGCGATACATGAGGCTTTATTGATTAAATGGTTATGAACTTCCAGGTTAATTCAGCACTGCTGTGCGCAAGTGAGTTCATATACAGGGCATCTCTCAGAATATTTTTTTTAATTTTTATTTATTCCTAATGTAAGACAAACGAGTAGTAATATAGTGATATCATGTTTGAGTGTGGCTCAAAGACAAATGGCCAATAATTTATACTACTCAGCTAGATTTTTTAACGCGTACTGACTGATTGGACGGTTGTTTTGGTTTTTTTAAATGAGAGAACACACCTCACACAACAGACTAGTCTGTGTCTGATTCAGCAAACGTCAAAAAGGTCTATTGTGCGCATGAGTGACTTGCACCAGCCGTTGCTATGGGGAAATGAGCCGTGTGGACCTGAGTTACATATGAAACATATTAAACCTAAATTCAATTGGGCCAATGTCACATAGTTTAGCCATCATTATCGTCAAATCTCCGAAAATAACAGAATCATATTCCCTTCCATTTCCACCCGCTTGACTTGTAAGGTTGTGCAAAACAGAGCAATAATAATGGAATCCCTCAGAGTATGCGCACAACACACTATCGTGTTGGAAGTAAATAACACGTGTAGAAGTCCGTTGTTGTGGTAGTGTAGAAATTATCCTCTGGGCGCTAAATTTTTATATTACTAAGAATTCCATGGCGAGATGCAAGCCCGACGTACTCGGATTATTTGCCCAAGGGCTTGTAGTGTATTCTGCAGCCGTCCCTGCACAAGCGTCGAGCGTCTAACTGCACTGGAACCCGTACTGATGATCGGTATGTATGTCAAATTCATGCAGTTGTGGTATAGACTCCCGGTACAGACCATCAGAAATTGGGTCTGCAGTTATCGGTGTAGCATAGTCTAGTAATTCGCGGTCACAGAACTGCCCCGGCAGTCACTCAGTATAATAATAGGAAGGGGGCCGACTCTGAGCATCAAAGCAGTGCACAGGCCTTCAAGTTACTCATTTTTAATTCACTGCTGGTTCTTGATTTCCAAAATTTCTGCCACGTTTTGGCAGGTCGATACATAAAGCATCAAACCAACCTTGTTCTATACTCTCGGCTGTACGAGACGTAAAGCCTAGGCTATCGAGGTCTGTACTACAACTGCGTAAATTTGGCATAAATACTTATCATCATTCAGGATTTTAGTGCAGTTGGTACTTTTGTCAGTATAGAATAGTAAGGCCAAAAAATAAAATTTTGCTGTTCCGATAACATGATTTTCAAAAGTAGGGCAGTTATAGTTATAATTATTTTAAATATGCTCTTTCTACGGGTCCAGGGCAACCAAATACTGGCCACAACATTTTCAGAAAAACGTATCATGCATATAAAAGGAATGAAAACATAAAAGACGTCCTCGTCAAGCAAAAATCAAAGGCCAGGTAAAGAACCCGTGATTGTACGGGTTTTCCTCCTCTTTTACTTCCGTGTTTACGTAGCTCTAAAAAGTTTAGGGTTGGCAGGCAAAAATTAGGTCAGGTTACCGCAATGTCAGGGATATGAGTGATAAAGACAATATAGACAAAAATAGGTATTTGTGGATTACATATTCTGTGTATTTTAAAGACTTTTTAAAGACGTATGTAAATTAAGAAACTTTAATCATCATATGCAGCTGATCACACCCAAGTCAGTATTTTCTTCAGTTTCATCCTTTGAAGTGGCAAGATACTTGTTGTAGAAAGTGAAACAACCGATCAGAAATTTAAAACTCTGAGTTACACATGAAAAATATTAAACCAAATTCAATGGGGCCAATGTCCTTTCTTGTCACATAGTTTAGCCATCGTTATCGTCAGATCTCCGAAAAATAACATAATCACATTCCCTTCCATTTCATTTCGACCCGCTTGACTTTGTAAGGCTGTGCAAAACAGAGCAACAATAATGGACAGCATTTTAACATGTCTGAATATAAAGAACAGGGCACCGCATTACGTGTATTATCTACACAAAAACACTCTCAGGCCACACTGTGGCCGATGTCACTCGACCCGTTTGTTGAAAATTTCATTGTATGCAAATGAAATCAACACCGATTTTTCAAGAATCCTACTTCAGTGCCACAGTCAACAGAACCGGTAATATGAACCGAAAAAGATTAGCCATTTCTCGTTGCATTATTTAATTTATGTAGCGTACTAATTAAGATATACTTTGTTTAAGA
Source organism: Ptychodera flava (assembly GCA_001465055.1). Lineage (NCBI taxonomy): Eukaryota > Metazoa > Hemichordata > Enteropneusta > Ptychoderidae > Ptychodera > Ptychodera flava. The sequence continues at coordinate 158,170 of LD353351.1, forward strand.
AACCTGTACGGCACTGAGTTTGATGTCTTCCAACTTACATTTGCAGTATATCCTTCAGCAGGATATCAACAGATACGGCAAGGTGCTCTCGATAGGAAGCCTACAATGACACCTGCCACGGAAAGGGCAAAATTAGCTATAGTTGACACCTACACAAAACTGGTTGAAACACAAAACTGGTTGAATGCTGAACGACCACATCATAAGAAAATTCACAATGGGACACAATTTTCAAGCCCTGGGGTCCTTATCATGCCGATATTGTTCATTGAAAAAACTCAGTTCTCCTTAAATATAGCCTTTTGGGCACGTGTGTTATGTTTGTGGCAATGGTATGACAGGCAATTTATAGAATGATCCGAATGTCTGAAAAAGTATGCAAGTTATTGCAGATGATTTCAAAATAGATCGAGGTTTCCTTTGTTGCTGTCATTTTTATTGCCATTTACCATTAAAATTTGCGGCTCCAAAGAACTACAGTGAATGTTCTTATCTTCTGCAGCTTTTTTACTATTTTTGATAGTGCTTAGTGGAAAAATGTAAAAATGTGGAAAAATGTAGAAAAATGTAAGCTCGAGCTTTGATTGTGAATGTTCAAAGAATTGCAAATATTTATAGTGAAAACGTCGGGTCAAAATTAATTTTGATAATTTTGAACTTAACAGGTACGGCATCATTAAAGTGACCCAGAATCATGCACAAAGTTTTTGGAGTATTAGTACAGAGTCTGCTTTAAAAAATAAAAGCAAAAGTGGCTCGGAACAAACTAGTCACAAGTTGAGATTATCATGGTTTGATTCTTTCATTGCCACTCATATTTTAATAACTTGCTTATGTAAAATTTTCAGTGTGTTGTTGAACAGCTGACCTGCTTACCTTTCAAAAGACGTAAAACAAATAATTTAATTACCCTCATGACCTCATCATATTCGGCGAAATGCCAATACGGTCTGTCTCATTGTTTAAACTTAGCCTGTACTTTATACGCAAAGTTTTGTTTACACAAGGTCTGGTCGAGAGGTTTCGACATGAAACACATATTATTGATGACAACATTTGATTGTGCATAAAGGTGGTAGACACACTATATGCTATACATACTACTTCTCGTAGAGAAAAGGTTGTGACCGTGCTATTTTATTACGCGGAATTAATTTCACATTTAACATGTAGTACTTCTCCTGGATATGAAACTAATTGCCTGCATGTTTACATTTACGCAGAAGTTAATGTTCATAATGGGAATTCGTTCGGGGCCGTTGATAGTAAAAGCTGGCGTAATTCCTTAGTTTAGGTGGTAAGACCCCAATCAATTTGCTTGCGTCATAACAGCAATAAATATTCTGCTGTAACATAAAATAAAATTTCACAAAATTAACCAGCCCGTGAAATAATAACAGAAGAGAAAGAATGACAATACAGACACAGGAAACGTATTCGTATGCTGTTTTAAATGTTTAGATTCAACTAAAATGTGATTATACAGCTCCGACGCAGCATTAGCTTCACGTTCGTCGAGGCAAAATGAGATATAGGTTACAACAACTTAAAAAGCAAAAAAATAATAATGCGAACACTGATAGAAGAATACAGACTACTGGGAACGTTGAAAAAGTGTGAAGTTTTTTCTCTATATTAACGTTTATATTTTGCATAACGTGTGCGTTAAAGACAGGGTGGTATTCTCCCTACATAATAAACAACACACTTTTCCTCAAACCAATTTTGCATGAAGGAGTTTAGTTTTGAGGAGAAAGAGGTCGAAATTGACACCGAAACTTAGGAAATACGTTTCTAATGTGTCGACCTATATAATCGATGATCCCTCACCATGTCTGATGAAGTACCAATGGGTCAGCTCCTTTATTGTTTAAACTTTATTTATTTATTTATTTATTTATTTATTTATTTATTTATTTATTTATTTATTATTTATCTATTTATTTATTTATTTATTTTATATATGAACGAACAGGTTGCCCCAATTACATGTTCATTTCATAAAGAAAAGAAAACAGATAAAAATGACAAGGAAAACAAGAAATCTAACACGACAAAAAAAAAACGAAACGACAACGAAAACAAAATATAAACTAAGACGAGAAACAAACAAAAACAGATTGCACCGTGTATAAATCAACCAATACCTGTAAATTGCGTCTAAAAGTAACAAAATTACCAAAAATATATAAATTTGTTCAGAAAAAGTTTTGACTCCGTGATAAAAAATAAAATTTTAAAATTTGTACGTTAGTCATGAAATGAATATTACCCACTTAAGAATTTGGCAAGGCGTAGCCGAGTTTTCGAGCACATAGGAAACAGCTTAGGATTCTCGAAACAGGTGGTAGAATCGTTATATAAAGACTATTTGAGGATTTTGTCATTCCTTTTTTACAAATGGAAAATCCACCGTTCAGTAAGTTGCGGATACGAAACGAGCAAAATTCTTGGCAAGTTTACATTTATGCTGAAGTTAAGTTTCACAATTGAGAAATATTAGTCAGAATCAGTGAATTGCCAATCGTTCCGCCTCCTCATTGTTTAAACTTAATTTGTACGTTGTTCATAGAATGAACAAATACAAATATGAATATTTAAATCAAATTAGTCTCTATCTGCATTATAATTATCAAAATGTCATCTCTAAAGACTCATAGGATCTAAAGATGCAAACTTAGATATCATAATATTGTTGATTTTGTCACGTGTCTGATACAGTGCATGAATGCCGATTACATAGCGAATGTGCAATGCAAGGTAATAACAACCTCGTCATACACCTGCGCACAGAATTGTACAAAAAATAAACGGGAAATTTCTTAAATATAATGATTCTAATTTTATTCCTTCACTGCAGTAAATTTACCTTTTTAATGCCGTATTCCATGACTAAAGAAAACGGATTCATGAATTTGCATTTGACAGAAACTTTTATTTTGTTTACTGCACACATCGTAGCTGTGATCCTATCCTATTATGTCTGGTGAATTTGCTTGTTCAAATAGGACTTGTAAATTTACACAATTTGACAGAAGCCAGCATCTTGTGTCCAGTAGTTCTTAAACAGCCAAAAGATGTAACTTTTTGTTTCTTTTTTCACAGTATTAGTTTTTTTGTCAATTGCGACTTCTGGCTCTACTCCCATAACCATGTTAAAACACCTATTTAACCTGTCACGGGCAACACGGCGTACTGTCATATCATTTTAACTGAAGTCTGGACCTTTAATCCTGGCTTGAATTCGTCTGTGAACAAAAACATTTAGGCCG
>LD353351.1:163076-175224 GCA_001465055.1 Ptychodera flava
CCCACCATTTTTTTTGAACGCGGCCTTACAGTAGTAGAGTACACTGCATTTGCTTGGTCAAAAACAATGAAATCTAGGTTTAAATATACGTGTCTCGAGAAATAAGTCTCCGCTGAACAGCTTGGCAGATATAATTGTTTGTTAATAGTATCAATATAACACTCAGTAGAGACCTGTAGGGATGGTGCAACCTACGAAAGTGTCTCTTGTAAAAGTTTTTTACAGAAAACCGTTTTGACCTAAAAGAATGCGAAAACTAGGCACGATGATTAACATATGTAAATCTCATCCTCATCTGAACAAACTGACTCTAAATCATCTGCAGGACACTACACAACAAATTCGAAATTTCTCAGGCCAATATTCCAGTAAAAAAGGTATAGATATGTAAAAAAATCACCATCACAGCATTTGAATAAATAAGCGTAAAATGATTTCCAGATAACTAGACAACAGTATGAAAGTCATTAAAACAACACTTGTGGAATAACTTGGCTTTACTACAAACATGGAAGTTGACCCCAAATCATAGTAAGTTAAGATGTCTTACTGAATTCACCCTATGAAACCTACATAACAAAGCTGCAGGTAATTAGTTCCAGAAGAGAATACGCTTTTGACAAAATAAAGAAAAGTCAATCTAAACAATTATGTCCTATGCAAATACATCATCATTTGAACAAATTTATATGAGGTCACTCCTGAGAACCTACCCAAAGAACTAAATACTGCTATTAGATGAGCAGCTTCATAGATTTGTTTGGGATTTGGAAAAATATATTCATAAGCAAAGTCCATGCTAATGAGAACAAATAAGGATCTGGAATGTACTTTCCAAATATTAAAGCAATTGGAAAAGTAATACTCGATCGTTGACCATTTCAAATTTCCTATATTCACTTAAAATAGTTTTATGACTAAGATTCATTCAAAGAAATTAGCCTCTTCAATAATATATATTCAGAGCAGTGGTACAATAGACTGACAGACATATACACATACGTACAAAGATATATACAAAGATACATTTATGTTTTTGTTTCTTTATTTTGCACAAATAGTGAATGAAGCAGTAAAATAATACAAACACAGATTAATAATAGCAAATATGAAAAACTCACGCTCAAAAGCTATTTGTGCATTGATAACGCAGAAAAGTCCTAAGACTTATGTCCACTGCAGTCCAAAATAATACACGACTTAAAATGACAGCGAACAAAACTCACTAATAATTGACAGTAAACAGAGAAACAAAATAGTCCAAGGAAAAATACCAAAACACGGGACAAAGCTAATGGAACTCATTGCTGGATCTTGCGACAAGAATACTGTGTAAATAGTTCTTTACTTTTCGTTTAAAGGCACAGTTTGAGACAACATTCCTGATGTTACATGGTAAATTATTCCAGAATTGAGATGCTGAATAATGACACCAATTTTGGGTAACTTTAGCTCCAAATGGTATATAGACAGACAAATCTCCACGTTGAGTGTTATAACTATGAAGATTAGGTCTCATGAGTACAGTTGAAGACAAATAAGACGGTCCTTGGCCATGAATTACCGTATGCAGCAAGTTTAGTTTTAAATATGCAAACCTTTGTTCAACTGGAAGCCAGCCTAATTTCTCAAAATGAATGCATCGATGTGCGCGCGGGGGTGCAGAACCAAAACAAATCTGATAATTTTGTTTAGTGTTGTTTGTAAGTGACATTTAGTCGCCCCGAATACCAATACGCACATGCGTAGTCGTAAATACAACTATTTAAAGCGGTGGTTATATGTTTCCTAGTGTCAAAATCAAGCAAATTACTTTACGGTAAAGGAATTTGAACCTAGTAGAATTCGCTTTCTGGATAAGGTGTCTGACCATGCTGTCACCCTTCAGTCTTTGATCTAAATCAACCTCCTCCAGATAGCTAACAACGTCTTTGGCAACAATGCTAGTATTATTACAGGTGATGTTTAGTTTGGAACAGCTTCTTAATTTGTGGCTTGACAAAAAAAGAATCGACTCGGTCTTATCAAGGTGCAAAGATAATCTATTGTCGATCAACCAATCGTTAAAACTTTGCAATTCTAGGCTCAAACGTATATTGACATATATACATGCATAGATACACAAACACAGAGAGAGAGAGATGTACATGTGTATTGACCGATCCCAATGGCTTCCACCATTACACCTAATTATTGTATCAAGTATGAGCAATAATGAGAATATTGGCCCCAAAACGTTCAACTGCAATTACTATCATTACTTCACAAAATCACAATACATCACAACCGATAAACCAATTTTTGAGCCACTAGACTTGCAGTTTTAGAGAAGAGCAAAAATTTGTTCTCACTTCAAGTGCCTGTGTATGTACAAAGCAAATTTGAATGCTTTCAGTCCAGCAGTTTCCAAAAATGAGCAAAAGTCCTAACAAATACATATACGCAAATTTTATGATTACTTTACCAAATCTGATTGGTGTCATCCTTAGAGACTATTTCAAAGTGATTGGAAGAGAAATATGGGAAAACAATTGTTTTAGTCAAAAACTATTTCATATTCATTTGAAAAAAGCAATCAACAAGAAATTTAGATATCCCTAAATATATGTATACTGAATATCAAAACAATGGGACAAGTAAGAAGTTCTGCATACCATATCCACTGAAAGATGCCCAGGGCAAGTCACCATGAAGTACAACAATTCTGACCTTTCATGATATTAGGGGAATAAGAATATTGAGCGCATCAAGCAATGGAAGTCAAAATATAGAGACATTTTCTGTTTCAAGTTGTTGGATTAAGACAGCAGGACAATAGTTACTCTGTGAGCACATCAAATCCCTGTGATATAGGTTTTTATTTTTTTATCCATGATATATATATTCCAGTGTAAGAACAGTTTTCCTGATGACACTCATGGTGAGTTTCTCTGACAGTAGGGCAGAAATTCATCATCTGGGTTGGTATTTCCAATAATGATTACTGCTCTTCATGAACGTTTATACAACTTGACAGAAGCCAGCAGCAAGTAGTGATGTACTACTAGTTATCCTGCCATCTTGTGATGAGTAGTTCTTAAACAGTCAGTAGCAGTAAATCAGAAGAATAGTACCAAGCCATAATCTACACCATAGACATAAGCTCCACAGTGACAAACTCAATATAACAAACACAAACAGCACAGCACGCACACATACACAACAAATAAATGCTGGTACATACAACAAGGTCAAATCCACAGAAGAAAAATATATGAGTCTCAGGTAAAGATATTGCAAAAAGTAATGTAGCTTTTGATGATTTATTTTACAATATTAGTTTTATATCAATTGCAAGTTCTGGCTCAACTCCCAAGCACATTAAAACACCTGTTTAGGTTGTCAACGCAGTGTCTACACGGGTAGAATGTACTGTTATTACATTTGGATTGAATTTTGGATCTTTAGTCCAGACTTGAATTCACTTGTCAAGATAATATTACAGCCGAGTTGACAGCTGAATATTGTGTATCTTAAGGGACGTACCATTAGATCTTGGGAGGGGGGGTGGTCAAAAACAGAAAAAAAAAATTTCAGAGCAGAAAGTCAGGAAAAAAAATCTTCAAACTAGTTTGCAAAATAAAAAAAAAATAAGAAGACAAATGCGTAAAAAAATCTGCAAAAGTCTGTCAAATCTTGAATTTTTTTTAGATTTTACCGACAGGAAGCAACTTTCTGTATTTTTTCGTACATCCTCCAGGCACATTTTTAATTTTAATTAACTGTATCCCTTATACTGGAAGTTGTGATTATCTTATCTTTTCAGGACTTTTGTATTCTGATCACTTGAAAATTATAAAATTATAGAGCCTGTTTTCTACTTGTTTCCTGCGTACAAACCAAGCAGGTACACTAGATAAAACATTGAAACTATGGTATGGTTGTCAAGACAGAAAGTTGTATTTGCCTTTTAAGATCAAGGTAAACAGATGCAGGTCACATCAGGTTCATTTTTTTCACAGCATTTTATTGCAATGATGAATGCAAGAATGGATGAACAAGTAGAAACACGTCAATAATGATAAAACAACATATCAAGTCATTATTTATTATTTTGCTTTTAAAAAGGCATTTTCAATTCTTTTTCTCAAAAAACAGCCTCAAAAAACAACAGCAAATTTCAAAGAAATTTGACAAGCCCTTTCAGAGAATACAGATTTTTTGACCATGAATGGCATAAATTGCCCTTTAAAAGACAAATATTGAAATTTCACCACATCTATACACATCCAATCAATTTGGACATGCTGCCACAGAGAAATAGATGTTTTGATCAAAAAAGAGCAACAATTGCTCTAAAAACACAAATATGCAAATTTCACTATATTTTGCAAACAGCTTCTCAGCTTGTCAAAATCAATTGTAAATCATGAGATATGCATGCTGTTAGGTGGGTGAATGTAGGCATTTCACCACGCAGTAGAAAGGGAAGCCAGGAAACCAAAATAGTCAATTTTCAAAACTATAGGAAGCTACTGAGGAGCAAGACGACCATGTTTCAGAGGAAGATGTGTAATCTGAAAAAAATGCTCCCCAAGTGCCACAAAATAACACCATTTTAATCTCTATTTTTCAAAAGATCGAACGGCAGGCGGGGGACACCCCCGTCCTGACACCCCCCCACCCCGCAAAAATACTCCCCAAGTGCCACCAAATAACACCATTTTAATCTCTATTTTTCAAAAGCTCGAACGGCAGGAAGGGGGGACACCCCCCTCCTAACCTCCCCCCTCCCCGTGACCGCTTGCGCGGCTGCTTGTGGTGCTTTGCACCACATCTTTGCCCTCTTTATCTTCAGACAGTGACGAACTTAAAAAAATTATAAATCTGAATTTTGCACAGCTAATCTCAATTGGAAAAAAAAATTAGAAATTTACAATAGTAAAAAAAAATTCACAATATCATTGTGACCACCACCCCCCTCCCAAGGTCTAATGGTCCATCCCTAAAGGGAGGATGCATCTGTTACACTTCTCTTTTTGATAAACATGGCCTCTTCCCAGAAATTGGCAGTGAATATCCTGCAAATTTGAAGAAAACTAACCATTTGATGCATGTTCATAGTTCACCAGTTTTGTAACTCTAAAATTACTGCAAGAATTTTGCCAAATAAACTTTGGTCGCATCCCTTCGTTTAGATGAAATTGCTTGGGCTGCAGTTACTAGTATCAGTACAGCAACAGGCTTAACAGTTTGGATATTCACAAAGGATGTTAGGATATGTTATGCATAGAAACAGATTGTTGTGTTGATCCCATACACGCAGCCACAGATAGGACGACCCCCTCCCTTTCACATGCTTTGAAAAGTAGAACAAGAACTGTAGTTAACATTGGGTGGCCTGTACCAGCAAACAAAGGTATTCAGTACCAGATATAAGACATCTAAAGGTTAAAATTAGCATATTTGGCAGGAAATATCGCCTTGTTAGTTGGGTGAATATCTAGCAGCAATTCCAAAGAGATATCTTATCTGTGCTCCAAAATACCAAAGCACTGTTGATAACCTCAATATTATGATAAAAGATGTCACATACCTATTTCAAATGTAATGTGGGTGGCGTTACTTCATGGGCAGAATTTAGTCACTTTTGGACACATTGTGTCAGTTCTTGTAAAGGAACAGTGGTTGTACCAGACTACCAAGAGTCAAACTTGACACAGTAAAAACAGACGGCCTGAAGGCCACCTCGCCATTCCTTAATTTGATACCCAAATCTCTATGGTCACTGCACACGGTCCAGTTTCAGCAGATTCAAGAAGTAATCACACAAATACACATACATACACAAAGAAACGTAGAAAACGCACTCAAACGACATCGGAAATAACTTTGCTTATCACCTAACTCAGAAACACATTGTCTACAGTGACAGAAAAGCCGACAAAGGACTTGTAAAGAATAAGTAGTGGTACTCGGGGTTAAAACCAGGTCTACAGAGTCAAACTGTCCCATTAAACATATGTAAAGAATTGTTGTACCAGGACCAGGAGTTGAACACGGATCTACTTCGTCAATGCTTAATTATCACAGTAAACATAGATAAGAGTAGTTGTACCAGGAGCGCCAGGTGCTCAGTACAGCAAAGATAGACACTCGAGTTATAATTTGGTGTTTAGTCACCTTAAAACTCCCCCAGAACATGTCAGGCCTAGCACACTTGTGTTACTTATTCCAAAAACATGTGTCATGACAAAGTGCCAAAACATATACATACAAACCTTAGATTTTCAGTTTTTGTTTGTATTCACCCTATATATAGTGTTGAAGTCTTCTAGTTGAGAAAATAAACGCCAGGCTGGATACAGAAGAAGCATCGTATGATGAACATTTATGACATGAACTTCTCTACTCAAGATAATGTGAATTATAGGATTGCAAAGAGATAAACTTCGTTTAACCCTTTTCCTGCCAGAAAGTATCATTTCCCCATCAGCCAAGTCAGTAAAAAGCGATATTGAGCCAAAACATGACGTATTTTCACCCACTTAGCTTGGTCGGTTATAACACCTTTAGTCCAAAAAAAATAAGTTTACAGTATTTTTGTTTCCAACGGCCTTCAAAAGTTCAATATTATGTTAAAATACGGAACATGTTGTATATCACTAATTTTAAGCATCTTGACCTGATGGTGAAATATGGACTTGGCAGGACTTGGCAGGAAGGGTTAACCAGGATTGTCTGTCAATGTGGTTTCCTGAGTGTATGAACTTGGTTTCGGGTCCATGGCAGAAAATCAAAATGTAATGTTGTACCATGTATGTTATACACGAAGTAGCAAGTATTATTATTTTCGTTCCAATTCACAATCTGGTGTGACACTGTATTGGATATAGCCATCACAGCCCAACTATTTTCTGTATTTTGTACCTGTTCCTTATTGGATACGTCTGAAGAGTTGGCGAATGTCGGTTTTGTCATGGCAGTCCAAATCAATCAAGTACTTGAAAGCTGGAAGCTTTAAACTTTGTAATGACTGTAAATTAGAGCAATAATAAACCACTGACAATTTATGATCGAATAGCTTGGCGTGATCATTAGGCTTATTTTGTGTATGAATGAAATGAAACATTGTTTCATTCTAATTATTGTTCAAATAAATGACTGCAAAACAGTACCTTATTATCTGACATAGGATGCTAATACTTGTATACTTCCAGATTTTTGTGTAAAAGGTCTTCTACATGTAAATATTGTGACTTTCTTATTCTATGAAGACCATAGTATGAAAATCATGCTAAAAATGCCATTCAAATTACACCCAACACTTATACACAACCACAAAGTACAAGACAACTGTCTGGCGGTAAATAAGGAAGTACTTTATTAAGACTCCACCAAAACAAGAAAAACAGCAGTGACAAACCACAGTGCAAGCCACTACTGAGAGAACGATGAAATTCCATACAAGGAAATAAGTGAAGCTGCTGCTCAAAGGTCACGTGATTACATGCGTTACAACTAGTCAAAATAAAAGGGAGTGGTGGGTGGGAGCAATACAGGATGCACACAAAACGAGTTCCCCGCAGAACGGAAACAGGCAGAATGGCAAACTAGAACACTTAAGGTGTCACTAGAGGGCTCCCTATCGTGGGATGTAATTAACCAAAATGACACATTTTTATGCACATATGCAGTCCCTCGGCAGTGCACGACATGTTTAAGGTCAGGGGATATGGTTGAGGTATTACTACACGAGAGATCAGGGTAAAATATAGACACATATACAGTCTGCATTTTTACGCCACCCGGCGTAGAGGCAGCGCAAGCGTGTTGCAACAAACTTCCATCCGCTAATTAAAAGTGAAAGTGTGCAATTCTGTTTTATTTGTTGAAATTTCCTTCTGGTAATTTAATCGATATGTCGGATAAATATTGTTGGGGTCGAACCCCAAAAAAAACCGCCGACATCGATATCTTCGCCTCTACGAACACATAATCGTGCATACTGGTTCGGACATCCCAAATAAAGAATATTTCGTGACTTCAATTTTATTCAATTCAATGGAACGTCTACAAGTGAGTAGGGGATACGAAACTCAAAATTGTCTGTGTATCTACATTTGCACTGAAAGTAAGTTTTAAGTGGGGTAATAAAAATTGTTTTCTACCTCAATGTTTTCACGCCCTGTATCGTTCGATATCGTATGCAAATTAGCGACAACCCACGCCATAAGTGTAATCACCATTCGTAAGAAAGGGCTACGTTTCTTCATCGTTCATGGTCTCTCAATTATTGTCAATAGACGTAGACACCGTTTGCCGGCTACAATTGGAATACTACCAGACTTTATTTGTTAATCCTTGCTCATTTTTGTGTGTCTTTGGCTTGTTTGCTAATCATGAACTGTTAAGCATGACAATCTCATTATAATTATATTTCTTCAACAATCATTGGGTCAAAGTACGTAAAGTCTTTGTTCTGCGTGGCAGTGCGGAGGTTTTCTGGACGTTTTTATGGGAAAAATTATTTGTTAGATTAGTATACCGCGTAGTTTTTCTACCCACAAATCGTTGGTCACATATTTTGATAAGTGTCCTTAAAACGCCTGCATGTTTGTAGTGAATTGCCACTCTTATGTTACATGGAAATAAGTAAACGTAAGACTTGCCTGTGTAAAACTTCAGTGAGCTTTTGAATCCCTAACCCGCTTTCCATTCAAAATTTTAGTTAAACGTAAAGCAAGCAATTTGTTTACTCTGGCCTCACCCCATTTGGCGAAATGCTGATAGGACAGCCCCCTCATTGTTTACACTTCACTTATACTTTATGCGCCAAACTTCTGATACAAGGCATGGCCGAGAGGTTTCGACATTGAGAACCCATATCATTACATGTAATGAGATTAGGTGATTGTGCTACAGGCTGTAGGCACCGTGAGTTGTACACACTACTGCTCGTAAAGAATGGGTTGAGTATTTATTTTTAAAGCGCAGTGGTCGTCGCGCTGCGCGTGCGCAATTTTTGTTGTTGATAAACATGAATTTTTGTAAACATAAGTCTTCTCAACTTCAATCGGAGTGAGATGGGAGCGGTCCCTCCCTTTGTTAACGCCTTTGTAAGACTCAACATCATGCAATGGTAAAATATTAAGATCGGAAACGAACTTCAGTGGTGTATTTCTATTTATAAAGTCATGTAAGGCTAACAACATTGTGACACTACACTCGGCACATTATGTCGCTGAGTTTACTGCACGCAGTCACAGTGAACAAATGGGTTTGATGGCGCGCGGTCACGCTGGTTGTACACAATCCTATGTACAGTACAGTAAAAATACATCACTAAAATGATCAACATGGTAAATATATGTAGACTAGCAACAAGCACAATTACGCCTAACACAAAAATTACACTTTATAAGAGCATGATCGGCAAGCCAGAGCAGGGCACGTGATGCTGTTGCTTCGGATAAGGGAGACGGTCACCGCGTTAAGGTACACGGATATAAGAGAATCCGATCCCACAGCCTACCGGCCCGCGACGACTTGCCCACGACCCACTGTTGATCACTATTTCTAACTTCTTCTAGTTATACGTGGCAAGAAATAGTCAAATGATAGGAAACAATAGACAAAACGAGCGAGTTTTCGCGGCATTTGGCAGGAAAATTGCACAGTATAGCTACACATAGGGACGTATCGAGAGATCCTGTTCACGGTCATGACAGTGATCCAACGCAACGGCTAGCTATAGTGTTGGCCTATCGGTGCTACGGAAACTTCGTTGTTGTACTTCCTGTCATGATTGCCGGGTAGGTCTGAGTCCCCTTTCAAATGAGTTAACCCCCACATAGCAAGAAGACCTATGAAAGTTCCTTCGCTTGACTTGATACCTGTGCTCGGAATTCTCGTTTGCATCCTTAAACGGGGTAAACTTCGCGCGCCATATACCCGATTCTCTTGACACGGACGTTCATGCAGACCACGGAACATATGCTTCTTGCTGCAGCGGGCATTGCTCTGACAGCTGTAGATTTCTGTAGCTTGCGTTATTGTCAATTGTACTCCTGTTGGGCCTCTTGAAATGAAATGACTACAGCCCGGTCATCGATAGTCTGTTTGTATATACACGCGTACAGGTAAGTGTTTAGCTCCATGGCCGAGCGATAACAGTAGCCCCGCCCCATTCAACCAGGTGCAGCCAACGGAGCTATTCATCGAAAAAGCTATTCCGGAAGCATTTTTTGAGGGCAGGGAAAATTTTAATTTTACTAGGGCAGGGGACATATTTTTAGGTGGCGGGGGAGCAAATTTTAGTTTTTTTTGTCGGGCAGGGCAGATATTGGTTGATTGTCCTGGGGACAGGGCTTGGCGAAAAACGAGGAGAGGGGAAGCTACTTTTAAAACGGGCACAGGGGAATTTCAGCCATGGTGTTTCCGGGGATGGGGACACAGGGCAAGTACTTATACCTTTTAAAGGTTACCCAGACTACTTAGCCTATCGATTGACCCAACATCTCACTCTATGCACTGAGAGATGGAAACCAAATAGAAGGCCACTGCAGTATGTTTCTGCACGGGAATGTTAATTTTCAGGGGAATTTTTTTCTCAGGGCAGATTTTTTTTTTCATCACAGGGTAGGGTAGCTACATGTCTGCAGGGAAAATGGAATGACAAAATTTCGAGGGGAATTTTTCCAGGGCAGGGGAAATAGGCAAGTTTTTTTCGCCACAGGGCAGGGGAGCTTCAAACATTTACAGTGGGGAGGGGAAACAGGCAAAAATATATGGGGAGCGGGTAAAAATGAAGTTTGAATGCGGCAGGGTAAGTCGAAAAATTTTCAGTGGGAGGGCAAATTATGAACAGCTATTTAATTACCCTCTTGACTTAAAATTAGTCAGTTCACATTACTTGTCATGTACAATATATCTTATCATAGTAAGGACCCCTTTAAAAGTGTATTGTTCGTTTGCTGCACCTGTTCAACTGATTCAAGAAAATCATGATTAAATGTGATCTTAATCCAGCGTGTAATTACTAGATTTGGTAAGTTGGTATGCTTGTGACAGATCAGCCGCCATTTTAACAAGCGGCAATATCGCAAACGTTATAATCAATGAATCTGACAAGGAACGTCTCGTTGTTCCAGGATATGAAACTGAAAAAATGCCTGCATGTTTACATTTATATACACTGGTTAAGTTCCACAGTGGGAAAACGTTGCCATATCTGATGAAATACCAATGGGTAGTCCCTTTATTGTTTTAACTTAATTTTTACGTTATTCATCGCATGATAATTGCCACTTTCACCTTAGCCGAGAGTTTTCAATAAGAACACATAATAAAGAGCTCCAAATTCTGGAAACAGGTGTCACATTGCTATCCTAGTTGTGGGTCCATAGCTGTGGTTACAGCTATAACACCACAGGTATGGACCCACAGCTTGGATATATATCTGAAACGACTATACCAAAGTGGACGAAACTTGCTACATATATAGGAGATACTATGATAAAACATTCTTGAAAGTCATTAAGCACTTTCACTTCAGCGAATTCCTAATTTGAATATTTAATTAACTTTCCTAATTAGGAATATATGATTTGACTCGACCAATGTTGATGAAACTTGCTATTGATACTTGCTAGAGATACTATGATTTAATATTATTGAAAGTCATGAAGCATTTTCAGTTCAGCCAATGCCTAATTTGCATAAGCCGACCAAAGCCGACCAAACTTGCTCTGTACATTAAAAATACTTCGATACAACATTATTGAAAGTTACTGAGCATCTTATTTTAACCAATTCCTAATTTGAATATTTATTATTAGGGATATATATCTTGATTGACTCCATCAAAGTTGACGAAACTTGCTATGTACATAAATGTACTATGGTAAAACATTTTTAACACTTTTTTAACACTTTTTACTTCAGCCAATTCCTAATTTGCATATTTAATGATCTTTCTTCATTTAGGATATTATCTTGATTGACTTGACCAAAGTTGACGGTGAGTTCAAGACTCTAGCACGGTGTTGTGCCCCTGAGCAAGGCACTTTACTCCTCAGTGCTCCATTGGGGGAGTTAGTGGGTTATGCGTGCCTCATCCTGTAACTGGGCTAACGCCCGTTGGATGATGGACTGATAAAAAAACAAA
>LD353351.1:175233-185716 GCA_001465055.1 Ptychodera flava
AAAAAACGTACTATGTACATAGAAGATACTTCGATACAATATTATTCCAAGTCATTAAGCATTTTTGTTTTAGCCAATTCCTTACTTACATATTTAATGAATTTCCTAATTAGGGATAGGCCTATATATGCCGAGATTTACTTGATCAAAGTTGGCAAAACATGCTATGTAAATTGATAAAACCAGGTTAACACAACATCAAAAGTCATTTCGCAATTTAATCTCAGCTAATTTATAATTTGCATATCTTATGAGCTTTCACAGTTTGGCATATATAGCTTGAAGGACTTGACCAAAGGCAATTACACTCTCTATATAAAGTGATTATACAATGAAAGCAGTCAAAGAAATGCAGTCTTTTCATTTCAGCTAATTATTTATTTGTATACTAAATGACCTTTAGAATTAATCTGACGTGAATATTGTTCATGATGCTGATCATAACACTTTTAATGAAGTTGCAAACATGTGGCAAAAGTTTAAATTTACACACAACTGCACTATATAATGTAACACGTGAGCATTTTCAGGTCATATATGTGTATAAAATTCTAATGAAATATGGCTTCATTCTGATTGGTCAAATGAGTGACTTCAAAATAACACTTTATCATCTGAGATAGGATATCAATACTGACCCACTTCAAGATTTTTGTGTAAAGTGTCTTCTACATATAAATATGGTGACTTTCTTACTGTGTAAGAAATGTACGAGAAATGTATCAAAATAACTATAAGAAAGGCTGACAGTCGGCATTTTTAGGCAATCCCGAGTACAGGCAGTTCCAAATGTGTTGCAACAACTTCCGTCCGCTGACTTAGAGCGAAAGTATGCAATTCTGCTTTCAATTTGTCGCATACAAATTTTAGGGGTCAAACCCCGAACATCCCGCCGACATCGATATTTTGTCGTCTCCTCCAAGAGCGCATGATCATGCATGCTGGTGCGGACATCCCACGTAAAGAATATTTCGTGACTTTGTCATTTCCTTTTACCAAATCAATTTCATATGACACGTCTACAAGTAGATAGCGGGTACGAAACTCAAAATTGCCTGCATGTCTACATTTATAGTGAAATTAAGTTTCAAGTTGGGTAATAACAATTGTTTTCTACCTTAATTGTTTCACGCCCTGTATCATTCGATATCGTCTCCAAAT
The DNA here is from genome assembly GCA_001465055.1 of Ptychodera flava. NCBI lineage: Eukaryota > Metazoa > Hemichordata > Enteropneusta > Ptychoderidae > Ptychodera > Ptychodera flava. The sequence continues at coordinate 176,395 of LD353351.1, forward strand.
TAGCGACGACCACGCCATAAGTGTAATCGCCATTCGTGGAAAGAAAAGGCTACGTTTTTTCATCGTTCATTGTCTCTCAATTATTGTCAATAGACGTAGACTCCGTTCGTTGGTTACAGTTGGAATACTACCTGACTTTACTTTTTAATTCTTATTAAGGTAGTATGCACCTCGAAAGTGAAAGACTTAAACTTTTGCTATAACTTTTCTCAAGGAATCTTTCAATCATTCTCTTTCATAATCAAGAATAAAAATTGGGGGTCACCATGCAAATTTTGGTACAAGAGAAACAAATTACCCAAGATTTACCGATATTAGAAATTCAAAATGGCCGCCATCCCTGTGTTAACTCTATGGAGGAAAATAAAAATTTTCGAATTTCGAAAAACTAAGCCGGTGAAAAGTTTTCTTTTACCAAGAGCTTTAAAATGAACCCCCACATGTGGTGTATCAGAAGAGAATTGTAAAAGTTTGAGAGTCCGAATGTCTGTCCCCGAGATGTGTTCTACCTTAAGTTTGCGTGTCTTTCCCGTGTTTTGCTCGCCAAATACTTCATTAACTGTTGAGCAAGAAAATCTCATTCGCTTTCTTCAGCAATCATTGGGCCGAAGTACGTAAATTCTTTGTTCTGCGTCCCCGCATTCGTAGGTTTTCTGGAGGATTTTAGGGATAAATAGTGTATCAAAATAGCTTACCGCTTAGCTTTTCCGCCGACAAATCTTTGTTTATATATTTTCAAGTATTCTAAAAAACGCCTGGATGCTTTTAGTGTACATTAAAATTATGGAGGTGAAAAACGACTTCTAGTTGGATTCTTGACTGGCTAATCTCATAATTAATACTTGGAGAAAATAAACGTAAAACTTGTGTGTACTAGAATTCGAGTGTGCTTTAGAACCGCAGATAAGCTTATCGATTAAACATTCTGAGAAATTCTGATAGGACCGCCTGGTCATTGTTTACACTTCACTTATACCGGAACGATAAATTTATGATACTCTGTTTATGCAGGGCATGACCGATAGGTTTCGATATGGAGAACCCATATTGTTAATGAGAGCACGTGATTGTTCAGGTGATAGGCATCGTATAAGCACAGTCCCCTATAAAGGGACTGTGCCCTCGTAAAGAAAAGTCAGAGGCTCTCATTTATTTTTACGGAATGAATCTGACAAGGAACATCTCGTTGTTCAAGGATACGAAAAAGAATGCCTGCAACAGACTAGAGTTTTCAATAAGAACACATAATAAAGACCTCCAAGTTCTGGAAACAGGTGGTAGACACCCCACACAAAACACACTGAGACTTAGTCATTACTTCTCACCGAATTAATTTTCATTACCTGGAAAATATACCGGTCAATAAGTTGCGATACGAAACTGGAAAAATTTTAGGCGTGTGTATATTTGCGCAGAAGCAATCTTCACAATGGGAAACCATTAGACTAAGTCAGATTCAGTGAATTACCAGTCGCCCCGCCTCATCATTGTTTAAACTTAATTTGTACGTTATTCATAGAATAATTGATTTGGGATGCGAAATTGCCAGCTTTGCATTCGCCCTTTTATAACTAACATGTGACATTCTGTCAATCAGGCCGTTCTATCTTTCAGGTTTCACATTCCATGTTCGATGGCCTTATGCAGTACCGTCTACTGGTCTGCGGAATTTTTCAAATCAGACAGATGAATAAATAATACTTCAATATCTCATGTGGTATCAAGAAAATCACATTATTTTAATTCCATTTCATCCATTCACAGAAGAGCTATATATATTCAACCTTTTGTAGTGATACTGGTCGTTTTCAGTAATTTCACTTAATGGGAAGTACCTGAAAACGTCCAATCATGGATCAATAAAACACAAACGCTAGACTATTGACAGTGCGGTTCTGTGAGCACGAACTTAGCTACACGTGCATGAACACAAATATGAATATTAAAATAAAACTCCTATTATTATCGAACGATCGTTTCGAAAACTTCTTGGGATCTAAGGAGGCAAAATTAGCTGTAATAATATTGTCTCCTCCGTTACGTATCTTAGCCAATGTCTGAATGCCGATTATATATGGAATGGGTGATGTTTGGTAGTAAACGATTTGTCGTACACCCATTCCAAGAATTTTTCAAAAAACGACGGGACATTTCTTAAAATATCAGATTTCAAACATCATTCCTCCACTGCATTAAAGGTATACTATCACCTGTTCCAATTTTGCCACATTAACTATGGAAAGAGAAAATCTACCCTATCACAATTTTTAAGCAGGTGGCTGCTTTTTAAGACAGCGCCCTCACATGGGTATTTTGAATACCAAGGATCGCCCCTTTGACCATACATGGGCATATTTAGATTACAGGTGACTGTATACCTTTAAGGTCATGTCTTTAATACTACATGCCATGAGTAAAGATAACGGATTCAGATGTCGACTTTGAATAACAATGTATCATGGCGAGATTATGGCCTATCCAAAACATTTCGTGGGCTTCAAATCTCATCCTATTTCTATCTCCAGGTCATCATGGTGTTGTGGAGAGTCACACTCATTTTGTTTATTTACATACAGGTTAATTGTGCTCCTATCTTGTTATGTCTAGTGCATTTTGGTAAATGCAAAATAAAATGAAATCTACGTCTCTCGAGAATCAACTCTACTGATGAGCTTAGATTATGTTATTGTTGTTGATTGTTATTTCATGTACTATCAACATAATACTACTTAGCGACTTACGGGGACTAGTAAACGTGAGTGTATCTTATACCAGCAATTTACAGCAAACCTGCTTCAGCAAAACTGCAAAAACTGAGGAGGGGAATTTACAGATGTAAATTTCATCATCATTTTGACAAACGTGCATTAAATAATCTGCAGGAAACTGTAACAATTTTCAAATGTCTCAGGCCAAGATTCCCAAAAGAAGTTGGGAAATGTGGCCAAAAAGTAGGTACATGAAAATTCACCATCACTGCATTTGAATAAATCAGAATAAATCATCTCGTGACATCTAGATAATAAATTTGAATGTCATTACAGCAATACTTATGGAGAAAACTTGGCTTTACTGCAAAAAGGGCATTGACCCCTACAATTTGCAAATGCAAATTTTATTATCATCATTGTAAGATGCCAAACTGATGTCACTGCAGGGAAGCTTCATAACAAAGCAACAAGAGAGCAGTAATTGGAAATATGGGAAAAGTCAATAGTGCTGTAAACTAATTTGTGTCATTGGTTGGTCCACTGGATGGCATTCCTCAATAAAACCAACAGATATAACATGAGTCAACATGAATCATAAATTGTTGAAGGTATGTAAGTACTTTAAATACAGAATTTTTTTGTGTTGTCTTCTGCATATTTGTGAGTTGGACTGTTCAATCAGAAAATGTTCAATGTCCATTGAGTTTACGAAAAGCTTTGTGGCAAAGTCTGCAAGTTTTCAGCATTGCAAGCTGTATTTGTCTCATGTCTCTTTTTATCACTTTATTCAACAGTTGTGTGTATGGGTACACTGTTGAATACTTGGAGTGCATTAACTCATGTCTCAAATTGATTTATGCTATCACTGTATTGCTATAGCTGTCAGTAGCTGTGTTTACAACTTTGTGACCCATGCCTTGGAGTAACTGCTGCCAGATCAAATGTAAAGTTTGAGTTGAATTACACAAGTGGCTTGCTAATTACAGATCAAAGTCTCAGTATCACTTGTGAACTTGTTTGGTAATTACCTTGTTTACCGTCCGGACAACATGGCAAGTCACTGTAACGCAATATTTACACAGCTATTCCCAAGAGAGATCTAATCTCTGCTCTAAAATACCTTAGCATACTGTTGATAACCTCAGTAAAATATGATAAAAGGTGCAAAATTGCTTTTTCAAATGCAATGTGGGTGGCATTACATCATATGTTTTTAATCACTTTACAACACATCGTTGCAGAACATGTCAGCCCTGATAAGAAACAGTGGTTGTACAAGAAGTCAAATCAACGTCTACAGCATAAGCACTTAGCTACACAGTAAACATAAACAAGGACTGTCGTCCACCTTGCCATCCCTAAAAAGAATGGTTTGGTAACCCACTGCCCAGAGCCCAAATTCAAAGAACAAGCACAAACACACACAAAGAAACACAGAAAACACACTCGAGCAACATTGGATATCAACTGCTTGTGACTTAACTCCTGCACAAATTATCTACCATGACAGAAAAGCTGAAAAGGACTTGTAAGGAATAAGTGGTGGTACCAGGTGTTAAAACAGGGTCCACAGAGTTGGTGCCTTGCACAGTAAACATTTACGGTTTATTGTTCCGCAAAGAGCCACAAATAATGAGAATACATGTATTAAATATGTGAAAAGAGAGAATAATAAAAAAAATTCAAATTACATGACCAATTTTATTCTTTGCTTTTATTCTCTACGTTTCACCGTGCTTTTTTAGCTTGTTTTGACAAGTTTTCCATTTTGTATGTGTCAGCACATCTTCAGCTACTTACTGTCTTTTCAACCTACCTGTGATCATAAATTAAATGGATTTAACGCCCTCAATGACCAACTTTAGCTATTCCACTATGGCTGTACTCCAGAAAGATAACAGGTAACCAGCTTGACACAAAGATATAAAGACTTGTTGACACGTAAAAAATTGGAGAGGGAGAATGACAGAAAAAAACAAGGAATAAAAAAATTGGTCAAGTAAATCTATTTCCTTTATATCATTCTTGTGTTTCACCAACATTTGACATGTGTGCTTGTATTCACATTTATTATATGCCTCGTATATCGAACGTCGCGCGCTCCATAGGATTCAATGGTAACTCGCCGATGACGTCGCGGGCCGCATAGTCATCACTGGACTGAAAGTGAACCGGAACTATTTCCAACTTGAAAACTTTTCGACGTAAAAGTCTTGAAATTTCATGTTTTGCACAGAAAATCCGGTTTTTGGAAAATTTCGCATAAAAATATTGATAAACCGCATAACAGTAGTTTAAATATATCAATGCGCCATTCGATGATGAAAATCGTTCTATTTTTTACCGTTTTTCGTCTAAAATAAAAATAAAGCATTTGACTATAATTTGCCAATAAACGTAAATATTTTTGGTGCAAATTGAGTAAGAGAGGCATGTAATAAAAACATTATAGCCCAAACAAGGGACTATGTACCCTCGGGGCAGGAGACCATTTGCCCTCCTTACGTCGGGCAAATGGTCACCTACCCTCGGGCACATAGTCCCATGTTTGGGCTATAATATATATTATTTTTGAATCCCTGTGGTTGTAGCAGGAGTTGAACCAAGGTCTACAGTGTCAGTGCTCAGGACAGTAAACATAGACACTCATGCTCATCAATAATTGGGTGTTCAGTCACCTTAAAACTCCTTCCAGAACGTGTCAGTCCTAGGATATTTGTGTTACTGATTCCAAAGACATGTGTCATAACATACTACCATGACATAGATTTTCAGTCTTTATTAAAATTTTTACCTTTCAGTGCTGAAGTCTTATAATTAAGAAAATAAACCAAAAGCTGAATGACGAACATCTATGACATAAAGTACTCTACTCAAAACGATCATGTAGTATTACAAGATTTTAAAGGAAAATACACTTCTTTTTAACATGGACTGTCTGTAAAATGTGGTTACCTGATTATATGAACTCAGTGTCAAGTCCATGGTAGAAAATTACAATGTAATACTGTACCCAGTATGTTATACATGAGGAAATAAGCAAGTATCAAGTTAGTTTTAACATTATTTTCTTTCCAATTCACAATCTGGTGTGTCACTATATTGGCTGAAGCCATCACAATCCAATTTTTTTCTGTATTTTGATCCTGGTCTTCAACTGGCGAGTCTGAACAGTTGGCTGGTGTTGTTGTTGTAATGGCAGCAACAAACCAGTAAATCACTGGACAGCTGGAAGCCAAAAATCTTGTTATTACCTGTAAATTAGAATAAGAACAAACCACTGATTATTTATGATCAAATGTCTTGGTGTGCTCATAGGCTTGCTTTGTGCATAAAATACTAATTATATGTGTTTTCATTCTGAGGATTTATCAAATGAGTGATTGCGAAAAACGTTGTTATTGTTATCGGAGCACAGTGGAGGGACCGTGATCGGAGCCATGATGATATTTTCATATATATTTCCAGATTTTTGTGTAAAAGGTTTGCTACATGTGCATTGTAAATCTTGCGACTTTCTTAATTTCTGATGATCTATGGTTAGTAGATCATGGTTAATCTTCTTGCCCCTTCTTTCCAGGTACGAACACTGTGATGATGCAAGGCTAAAAGAACTAGGGAAGCCTAGTTTTCCCACACAATACTATGCTAATTTCATTAGTGTGGCCTACGGCAGCCCAATCAATACACAGAAGAAAATCACGTACATTTTAGTCATTTCATTAAGAAGCTAACCTGAATATTCATGAATAAAATTCCAAACAACAGCAATGAAGCCATGTGGACCAAATAAACAAATACTCCATCGCTATAGAAACCAGCCCTGTCATTATTTTCTGCATCTTCTTCTTTCTCTTTCCTCGGAATCAATCCAAGAACCTTAACATGGCTCCACCTTGCAGTGCAATATGTCCATACAGCAGCACAACCTAGGATGATCATCGGCAGTGCCAGCAGAAAATTGGGAATCTGTTTAAGTTCATAGTACTGGAACAAACCAACGTTCCAGTATTTTTCTTGGATGTATGAATAGATCAGAGGTGGTGTATTGTTGCACCATGGGGCTTTTCCAAAGGCTGCGGATGGAGTTGCATCCACAAAGTCACCGCTTTCTTGAAAATCAATGTATTCATGTCTAATTTCAGTCAAAGGTCTGACCACATCAAACAGACCAAAAAGCTTTTGATCAGTGCAAAATTTGATGTATGCATAGTACTGGAATATAAAGAATGGGCTTAAAATTAAGAAAACTGATACGAGACTTAATAGTCCTTTTGTAAATATCCTGATGAGTGAAATAATTAAGACAGAGAGTTGCTTAGCTTTATAGACTGTGACAAGATTTCTAATTACATATCTGGCAAGGAAATACAATATAAATCCACAAGAGACTGTTCCATTGGATCTTGTTGCTGTAGACACTGCAAAAACGGCAGCTGCTGGAAAGATGTAATTCTTCTCTAACAGGAACATGGCAAGGAAGCTAACTGCAGCAAACATGGATTCTGTGTAGGCAGCAGTCATGAAGATCCCGGCCGGGTTGATGCAGAAGAGCAATGCTGCTTTGAAAGCTAGCTGCTCATCTTTCAAGACTGTACTGCCAAGTTTATAAAGTAGAACTGCAGCGATCACAAAGAAAATGACGTTTGTAAATACAGCAAGGAAAAGGATTGTGCTGTGCATGCTCATGACACTGAGGAGTTGCTGTGATGTCATTTGTTCCTTTGTGAGTGACAACATCATAGGATACAGGGGAAAGAAGGCAAATGTCTCTTCGGTGGTGTAGCCATGTTCTGCAATGTACAAGAAATGTGCCGCATCCCAATGGCGGAATCCACCTAACAACACTTCTATAGCATGGTCTCCAGCTCCACTGATTTCCCATTCAGGGCTGAAGGCATCAGCTCTGTGATCCGGTATAAGGTTGTTGGCAAAGACCTATGATTGAAATAAAAATTGATAAGAAAATCACAGTTATGTACATGTGCATACAACTTACACCCAGAATATATTATTGCACACATATGCAACATAGGAATCTCCCTGCCAATCTGACATGTTACTTTTTCTTCAAACAAAAGACATAATGTTATTATTAGATGTATTTTTCTTTGGGTAAATCCAGTGTTCTCCCTACAGAAATTATGGAGTGGTGGCCGCCACTCTTTGATTTTTGTAAACAATAGAAACTCATTACCATTACGATTACATTATTGTTATGCAAATTAGCCACCACTCTGCCACAAAATTCTAGGGAGAACACTAAAATCATAAGGAAAGTACAGCATGGGAAAAAACAGACAATAAAAAATTTCTTACACTCATCATACAAAAATTACTTTCAATCAATCTACATATCTGTCTAACTATGTACATTTCTGTCACCAAATTTTCTGTAACTTAACTGGCATTGTAATATGACAGGTCCAAAGTGTAGCTACATGACTATAACAACAGTAAATTATTGTACTTCCAATTTTATTAGCATTAAAGTACATTAAAAAGAACAAAGAAGAAAATAAGAGCCAAATAACAAAGTTTCATATTACAATAATGAGTTGCATGAATCGTCTGTCAGACACAGAAAATTATGAAGTATGAACTTCCTCAAACACGATGATTTCTCAGAAAGTCTTCATTTTTAAGGCAATTCTCCAAATAATAAGGTTGTTTATTCTTGGATCTATGCTTTCATTGCAGAATCAAGGAGGGGTGTTTTTGTAGTCATTCATTTCATACCTTGGGATTGTGGGGTACTGTATCAGGAATGGAAGATATATTTCATAAAGTATGAGAGCTGCCAGGTCACCATAATGAGTACCTTTGTCACAGTCACTTGTGGTTCAGTACATGGTGAAGGTTGGTGTAAGCATCATTGGAAAATAAAGGAAACTTCAAATACATCTGTTTTCTAAATTTGTTAGTGATACGGTAAAAGTGAGTAGATCAATTTGATTTCATGATAACGGGAAACATGGCGACACACCAGTGAATCAATTGAGTTTTGATCCTGGTTGTGACTAGGGTCCCCGAAAAATGGTTTTATGTTTTAAATTCATCCTCACTGTGTTTTGGGACCTAAGTAGGGTCCCTCATCAGTTACTCAAATGGTTTTGTATTCCTACATGTTTAGTGTGATGGTAGCCATTGTTCATCAAAAACAGATGCTAAAATCGTCAGGTCTGACTGTAGAACTGATAGAACCTATGTGTGAAGTTACTTTCATTTTTTATATATATAAAAGGTAGAACTGATGTATGAAGTTGCCTTCATTTGCTTTATATTCTATCTTTCTAACGCTTTTCAGGGACTCTCACCGTGTGTTGAACAGTTGCAGACAACGAAGTTGTTCATGGCAAAACCGTGTTTGTTGACAGATTTTCAGTGGGCGGGCAAATTTAAAAACTAATGGGTGGGGAGAAAAAAGCCAATTTTTACTGTGAGCGGGGAAGAAATTTCAGTTTTTACAGTGGGTTCGGCAGAACATTTCTGGCAGTGGGTATTGGAAAAAAGGTAGAAGGAATGCCATTGTTGATAGAATTTCAGGGATGATAAAGCACCTAATGTGAAGGGGAGCAATGTCCAGAGGTTAAAAAGGTAAGTTAACGGTC
>LD353367.1:20273-30817 GCA_001465055.1 Ptychodera flava
CATAGGACAAGAATGGTCCCACATAGTTCCTATTGGAATTTCATTTACAATGGGATTGTCCAATAGGACTTAAAATCATCATTCCTATAGGACCAGCCTGGTCCTACGCCGTTCCTGTGGTACTCTTATTGGACCACGGTCAATCCCACTTGGGTCCTATAGGACTTTTTCGTAAGGGCATGGGGACGACTGAACACCCGCTTCATCGACAACTTCCCGAACGCAAGTTGTTTCAAGTTTCGCTCTCGAACGTTACCGCTATCGGAAAATGAAAATAAAATTGCACAAAATCCATGGAGTCTGAACCGCAGCTTGTCGCTGGCTGTTCTTTTCAATGTGTACACTCCACGTTATGCGCGTCATCAAAGCTGAATTATAAGATATGTTTTGCTTTTTCCGAGGGAGCATTATGACTAGAAACAACAGCAAATTCATTATTGCGCTTTGCGTGCGTAGGGTCATCCTAGGATGTCTTTGCTTGCTGTGTTTCGTGGGCAATTTCCGCACTGGCAGAACTTTTTATCAGGCAGACAATGGCTCAAAAGTTGAGAGTGCACACTGAATATAAAATTATTTACAGAAATTTCTACACAAACTAGGAACAGTTTAATTCAATCAGTCGACAAATTATGTCTCCCAAAAAATCTTTATAACATGTCTGGCTATTGCCACGCGTGTCTACTCACACTTTAAAATTTTACGTTCACTCACACATGTCACAGTCATATATTGAACGACCTTGCCTAGCGTATGACGTCATACCATTAATTTTATCAAATACTAAGGGGTATGCCGTACCTACAAGATTTTATTGAATGGAAATGCAATGACTAAACGTGCCCCAAGTTTACCACACTTGCTTATATTAAAGCCAACAATTCTATTAGCCTTAGGCCCGGCCAAGGCCTACAAGGCTACATGACCATTGTCAAGCGAAACTTACTGTCGATAGGTCCAATCATGTTCATGAACATATGTAGTTTGATATTGAGTCATATTACCGCGCCAAAACCATTTCGGACCCAATGTAATAGAAATTTAGAATCTAGTCATAGTAACAAGTACGCTATGATTAGAGCCACCTCCCCGTATCTCTTTTCCGAGGTCGTTCTCAGCATGCAGTTGCGACACAGTCCGGTTGGAGGGACTGTGGCTGCAGTTATGTAGCTCAATTTTGCCGGAGTTCACGGATTTGTTTTGCCGCGTCAAACCCACAAACCCACGCAAAAACAGTGATGAAACGTCCGAGTCAATCACGTAAATTGATTACCTCAGTGCAGCGGTACATGGATAACGGGCGCGGTGAAACATACGTACCGCCTCAATAAGTGAAAGGGACCGCCCATAATGGGCGAAAGGGACCGCCCGTGTAAATCACCTCATCTTTTCTTTTTGACACAAAGACATATTTTAGTGTGAGCAATTCATGTTTGTAATCATGTGCGAAATGAACTGTCAACTATTAAACCTTCATACTTGTATAAATGCATTCTCGTTGTCGAAAACTGATCGGCGAGTGTGCAAATGTAATCGGCAAGTTCAAACATGAAACATCGGGAGCTCCACGCTGCTGGCACAAGCATACGTCGTTAGATAAGTGAATGTTACAAAACGGTCACATAAATGGCGGTACGGTACAAAAAAGGTCACATAAATGGCGGTACGGTACCAAAAAAAACAAAAAAAAACCACGTTTTATGATAACGATAACCCACGTGACGATAACCGGCAATGCTTCCGACTGTACGTTTTTGAAGACTTGGTCCAAGGAAATGAAACGATTGTACATGTGTATGTTTGCGTAGATGCAATGTGGTTGAGTCCGATATCGCCAAGCCTATTAAAGTGCACATCTGAAAATAGTGAAACGCGTTCATCCTACACACGCACAGACTCATGCCAAAGTGTTAACTTTCGTTAGCCCTGACGGTATACGATTTGTATTCGCATATATAACAAATAAGACTAATGCGAGATAACTACCAGACATGACTGTATTTGTAAATTTTACGAAATCACGGGCACGAACCACGTGTCTTTTTGTACAAAGCACAATATTTCTTTTTACTCCCCCTCCGCCAAAAAAACCCCAAAAGCAAGCGAAAAAATGTCGGTGCATGACTTTGTAATGACGCTACCAAAAGTGTTAATGTTGGCGGCATCGCCGTCAGTGGTGCCGCTTGACTCCCAGGGACTAGTACAATAACGGTTTTACCATGTCGTTTGTCACCTTTCATCGTTGCGATCTGTATAAATATGGGTCATCTTGTAGTATATGTCATTACAGCCTTATGCTCTGTGGTTCATGCATCCAAATCTCGCACGATCATGGAATGTTTGAACAAAAAACAGACTAGTAGCTGGAGAATTTTGTCTAGCCAAGTCGACATGTTCTCGAAGAAGACCAATCTTGAAGAAGCTGTTGTCACAACTTTCCTTGAAAATATTGCAATTTTTTGTATTTCTATGGGGGTGCCATTTTACAGGTTCGGCACCCATTATTTTTTTTTGTTTGGTTAACGAAAATATACTCCCCAAACAAACCAGATATGAACTGAAAATGCTCACGTGTTTCATTATATATTGAAGTTATGTGTAAATTTGAACCTTTTGTTTGCAACTTCATTGAAATTATTATGATCAACATAATGAACAATAATCACCGCTGATTAATTCTAAAAGGTCATGAAGTATACAAATATGTCATTAGCTTAAATAAAAATAAGAAAGTTATTTGACTGCTCTTATTGTATTACCACTTTATCTAGCAAGCGTAATTACCGTTGGCCAAGTCCTTCAAGCCATATATGCCGAGCTGTAAAAGCTCATTAGATATGCAAATTATAAATTAGCTAACATGAAAATGTAAAATGACTTTCGATATTGTTTTGACCTAGTACCTGGTAGAATCATCAATGTACATTGCATGTTTTGCCAACTTTGATCAAGTAAATCCCGGTATATATCCCTAATAAGCAAAGTTCGATCATTAAATATGTAAATTAGGAATTGGCTGAAGTAAAAATGCTTAATGATTGTCAATAATGTTGTATAATGGTATATGTGTAGCAAATTTTGTCAACTTTGGTCAAGTCAATACAGACATATATCTCTAATTAGGAAAGATAATTAAATATGCAAATTAGGAATTGGCTGAAGAGAAAATGCTTAATGTTTTTCAATAATATTGTACTATAGTGTCTATAATGTACATAGTAAGTTTCATCAATTTTGATTTAGTCAATTCAGATAAATATCCCTAAATATGAAAATTCATTTAATATTCAAATTAGGTTTTGGCTGAAGTAAAAATGTCTTTTGACTTTCAATAATGTTATATCACTGTATCTTTGATGTATATAGCAAGTTTCAACAACTACAATCAAGTTAATTCAGATATATCCCTAATTGGGAAAGTTCATCAAATATGCAAATTCGGAATTGGCTGAAGTAAAAATGCTTAATGACTTTCAAAAATGTTGTATCATAGTGGCTTCAATATAGGTAGCAAGTTTCATCAACTTTGGTCCAGTCATTTCAAATATATATTCCTAATTAACAAAGTTCATGAAATATGCAAATTAGGAATTGGCTGAAGTTAAAACGCTTAATGACTTTCAATGTTAAATCATAGTATCTTTAATATACATACCAAGTTTGGTTAATTTTGATCGAGTCAAATCAGACATATATCCCTGGTTAGGAAAGTTCATTAAATATGCAAATAAACATTTATCTTTCATGTCACCCCTTAATGGTTCCCACTGCTGATATATCTTGGTGTGATCAACATTTGTAGCAAATCTCAACGAATTGTGTCTGTCGTTTTTAATATATATCCATTTGTTCTAAAATCTATAATTATGCAAATGAGCAAAAAGTATGCAAGCCACACCCACCAAAAACTAATCAGTTCTTGCCATTTGCTAACTGAATATATGTAGCAGATTTGATTCTGATAAGCTGTTTTTGAGATATCGGACCAACAGACAGACAGACAGACAGACACACACACACACACACACACACACACACAGACGGACGGACAGACAGACAGACAGACATCGCTGCGACATATGCTCACGCGTGTAAACATGTGAGCAAAAAATGCATGGGTTACCAGATAGTCACCAACTTCCAAAAATGGTAGCCAAAGTGGACTACCAGGGAAAAAGTCAAATTCGAGCCCTGATTCTACACATCAAAATATTTTGTGCAACATGAAAATCTTCTCATATCACTCAGTTTGCTGTCTTTCTACTGTGAAATTCTATGTACTATAAACAATGAATATCAAACAATGAACATCAAACAATTGAGCCGGTTAAAATTGTTACAAAATATGATTGAGAGTCGTAGATTTAAATTAAAGGGACAATGTCGGACATTTTCGTGAATTTTGTTTGACCAAGACACTATTTATATTGTTTGACATGTTGAAAGATACTGTATATAGATTAGCAAAAACATAGGTCTATGTGCCGGAGGGTAGGTGATCATTTGCCTGAAGGAGGGCAAATAGTCTCGAGTCATTCCACAGTATAAGTGCAACCACTTTGTGACATTAAGGTCAAAAATTAAATTTATTAATCTGAATCTAAAAGTTGAGTGGATGGACAGTACTACAGGTGTGTCATCTAAAAATATTTTTTTAAGATAAATAATTTGTTTGTTTAAGGAGGAGGGCAAATTGTCGCGGCAACAGTAACGTGTGTAACATGGATAGACATGACATTGTATTGTATTTGATCACATGTATGCCATTATGATCCCTGTGCCAAGTTTGAAAGAAACCCATTAGTCTACAAGAACTAGAAACACACTTCAGAAGAGATTTTAATCTTAAATATTATCAGGAGAGGAGGATATCTGACGCAATGTTATGGCAAGTGGCATAACGTATGTAACATGGACAGACACTGGATTGGCTTTATACACAAATTGTGTGTGTTCCAATCTGAATAAATGTACTTGATTGATTTATATGTATATGTCATGACGAAGTTAAATACCTCAGAATTATGAAGTGAATTGTTATAAATTGGCCCTGTGGATAACCATATAGACAACAGAGGGAAGACCCCCTGTATTGTCTATGGGATAACATATGTAACATTGGACAGACATCATCAGTTCTGTCCAATTTGTTCATAAACGATATGGGCATCTGAGGTGCATCAATAGTTGTAAAGAAAGCCTTCAGTAACAGAAACAGAAAGAATTGTCACACTAAAAAACAAATTAACATTGTTCTATCCAGTATTTAATTAAACTACAATTACTTCCATGCGTGTAACACCAGTAACGCGCGTAACAAAGAGGACAGACATCCTGCCATTCACGTGCTCTCAGTAATGGTGGCCATTGGTTTATATTCAATTGTGGCATAAAAAATGAAATTTAGGGCACCCTCAAATGACAACATTTCAACAATGTATACCAAAAGAATTTTTTTTAAAATCTTGATTTCGGAAATGAGGTAACGCGAGTAACATGTAGACAGATGCCTTACAGAAATATTTTTTAACTGCAAGAGAACCCAAGCTTCAATAAAGACAGAATAAAGAATGTTACATAGTTGAAGATTTCATTGTCAGTCAAATGTGTGAGTGGTTTGTTGCAGCAGCCTTCACTATATTTATTGTTCTTATATTATCAATTGGCATAGTGTTGGACAGACATTATAAGTTACACGCGTTGCCAATATTTTTTGGCATAATATTTGGCCCTTTCCCTAGTGTTTTTTTTCCAAGAATAAATTTAGTTCGTAATTGCTTATAATACATTACTTTGCATTTGAAATCAATGCAAATAGTATCAATATTGTAAATATCCCTTCCTAATGTAACAGGGGTACAAAATGTCACAAAATGGTGAGCAAATGGAGGCCATATTTACAAAGATAAAAATCTATAATTTTTGTTGAGCTGGACATACAGCTTTAATACTATTTTTTATATATGCTCATCATTCTGTGTGAATGCTGTTCAAGCCAGAGCTCAAAAATTGGGAAATTGTCAAATGTTGCACTTTACTGTGGAAAGACTCTACCTGCCCCGAGGGTACATAGTCTCTTGTTTGGGCTCTATTTTTATTACATGCCTCTCTTACAGTTTTCATACAAAATATTTAGGTTTATTGGCAAATGATTATCAAATGCTTTATTTCAATCTTAGTTGAAAATCCGTTAAAAATGGAACAATTTTCATCATCCATTCATCGAATTGCAACCTGATATATTTGAACTAATGCGGTTTATCAATGTCTTTATGCAAAATTTTCCTAAAATCAGATTTCCTATACAAAACATGATATTTCAACACTTTTACGGGAGAAAAAAGAAATGTCCTTTTAGTTGACCATGAACTGATTCAGAAGGATCGTGGGTACTATGTACTACTTGCCTTACCTTACGGCTCAGCTTCGCAACAGCAATGGCTGACCATATAATGCTGACCGATATTCGACAGCACTGTGACAGATTTGCCACATACATTTACAACTTATTTTAAAGACTTTGCGTTTATAATCAAGAGTTTGGAATATTAAAACCCTTAGTCCCTCTATAACCTAGGCCTAAGATAAAAACCCTAGCCAGGCCGCAACGACGGCCGCGGCCGGTGACCACCACCGCACCGGGCCGTGCGAGCCCAGCAATATGGCGGCCGGCCTCAACTCTCTGCAGATCTGCTGAACTATGACCTGGTATGTCACTTCCTTTTTACTGGTATTATATGACTGATCGTGCTATGGCAGAGTACCGTACGCTATGATGCTTACCTTTTGCGCTTAGCCGGTGGATCATGTGTAACTTCGTTATCTGATGAAACTTCAGTTGAACACTCTCTGTTAGGCAATTCCTGCGCCCCAGATGCTCTCAACAAGTTCACACTCGCTCGGTCCTCCTTCAAAAACTTGGCAGCCGCTGCAGCCTTCCTCTGACGATTACATCGCGCCACAAACTGTAGATTTCTGACAGACATCGCCGTACTCGTAGTGTGAAATCACAAAAAAACTTTTTGATCTTGACTGAGTAATTAACTTTGTGAGTCTTAAAACATACAGTGTGCTGAACCTTATTTGACACGTACCGCAATGTACAAGTCCGAGTAGGCAATGCACTCGGTGTACGCAAGTCCGAGTTTAAGTGAACTCGGTGTATACAAGTCCGAGTTAGCAGTGAACTCGGTGTATACAAGTCCGAGTTAGCAGTGAACTCGGTGTACACAAGTCCGAGTACTCGGACTTCAATGTCCGACTCGGTGTTTGTACTCGGAGAATGCTTTTTGAGGTACTCTTACATAGTACCTCCTGAGTAATGGCTCTGTACATGAAAAAATCGTAATAAAATGGCCGCCTGGCGGCCATATTGGATCATATCACAAAACAAATTGACGTGCATATCTATGACGATGGTCAATGTCATTGTACCAACTTTGAATAAAACCGGTTGGAACATGCCTGAGTTATGGCTCTGTACATGAAAAAATCGTAATAAAATGGCTGCCTGGCGACCATATTGGATCGTATCACAAAACAAATTGACGTGCATCTGTATGACATATGAAGTAATCCTTGTACCAAGTTTGAATGAAATCGCTCCACGCATCTCTGAGATATCTGCGTGAACGGACGAACGGATGGACACACGCACGCACGGACATGACCAAACCTATAAGTCCCCCCGGACGGTGTCCGTGGGGACTAAAAACCATCCAGTTTGGAGAAATATGTTTAACCATCCCCTAGCCAAGATTCCCAACTCTCCACTCTGCCCTTTACAAGCCTACAAACACATTGTGTTCTCTCATCCCTGCTTCCCCATCTAGCCCAGCCTTCATTTTTCCAGTTGGTGGGAGTATGTCATGCTTAACCTATTCAGAATTAGTTTCTGCTCTTAAAGAGCTCCTCCTAAAGGCAGGTTATCAACCTGGTCTGTATTCTGGCCATAGTTTGCGCAGAGGCGGAGCATTGTTTGCTTTCAGTTGCAATGTACCAGGAGAATTAATAAAGCTTCAGGGAGATTGGCAGTCCAGTGCTTATCTCAGGTACTTATTAAATATTCCATTTCACACGCGCTACCAAGTCACCTGGGTAATGAGCACGCACATTCAGTCGATGTTCCAGGCTTAGTATGTTTATCACTATCAGTGGGCTGGACACTTGTTTGGCAGTGGTTGGGCCTGCAAGAGCCTCTCTTCCAGTTGCCTTCATTAACCCTTTCACCACCATGGTTTGTCCAAAATCATTTGTTTTCTATGGACCTGTATACAGGGAACTGGGGGTGAAAGAGTTAAAACATTACAGGCTCTTGCCTATACTGACTGCCAAACTCGTGTCCTTGTCAGTTATTTCACTTCATAATTTAGGCAATATTGCGAAAGGCCACAATACTGGACAGGAGTAATCAGTTGCATAATTATCTAGCGTGACAGCGTGGGAGACAGCGCCCTCTATTGGTCATGCTTATTGCGCCAAACTTGTATTTGAGGCCAGAAGTCGTGGACAGCTGTCTCCGTTTCTTTCCCACCCTGCCCTCCCTTAATTAAGAGTGCGGGTGCATTACGTACGTGTTAACTATTAGTTCAAACAGCTAAGTTAGACCTATGCATCTAATTGTTTTAAGCATTCAAGGTCATGTCTTCTGCATGTCACATAAAATGCACAGTTCTGTAACTTCATGCATTTGTGAGACTACCGGTACTATGTACGTTAGCTTTTCTACAGTGTAGCAGCTGGTCATGCTAGTGTAACTCGAGACCCGCCATCACCTACCGCTGATCGTCGCTACAGTATGAAGGGTAATTCTCCAACCACGGCAAATACACCCGATAACAAGACTGTGTGTCCTCTGCCTCCCGCGGTCGCGTTGAATACCCCATTGAATCAGGGTCCAGCGAAACCAATGTATGGGACTGTGCCCTCCATTCCATCAAGTCTAACCGATATCAGCGATAGACAGCGCTATGAGCCCTCAACTTCAACCAGACCGAGTCATACGCGTATAGAGCAAAACTACGACGTTGAAGGTAATTTTGTGCACAGTGCCACAGATCGTCACGCTCAGTTTGTCAGATCGAGTCCACGTCATTCGCGATTCGGGGCAAAGAGTAACTGTGACGTTCTTGTACTTGGAGACTCTATCACTAAATACATTAACACTCGTTTGTTGTATAAAGATAAGCAGTCTCTTAAATTGAGAGTCTCAAATATTGATGAAGCCCATGCGCGTATTAGAAACATGAGAAATGTTGATGCGGAGATTGTAATATTGCATGTAGGATCAAACGATGTTGGTAGCATGCGTGATGATAAGATAGTTGATGGTCTTGTTTCATTGTGTAATGAAATTAAATATTTCTGCCCCAAGGCACTTATTGTAGTGTCAGGTATTTTACCTTTTCATGGTAAATATGAGTTATTGAATAATCAAATCAAGGTTATTAATGGAAAGGTCAAGAATGCATGTTCCAATATTGACAAATGTGTTTTTGTTGAACACTACAGATTGGGTAATAATAGTGATATGTATCACAGGGATGGAATCCACATAAATTCACGAGGCACTAGTCTCTTGGTGGGTGACATCAAACAGTGTGTAAGAGCATTTCATAGAGGTGATTACGCCTCCCCTTCCCATAGGTATAGATCCACATCACATTTCAGACCAGTTGATGTTTGTGATAACCAGATGTATAAACCATACCGTAACAGGCCATACATCTATGGCAATTATATTCATACTGATTACTGGCGCAATGAGAATTTTCGTGATTGGTAATGTTGTCAAAATATAATACAGATATTAACTGCATTACTTAACTGAACTAACTGCATTAAAACCTGTTGTACGTAGTTACAGCACTTCTTTCTTTCCAGGTTGTTTATGTTTTTGTCCTGGAACTGTTTTTGATAAAAGCCACTATGGTGTGAAAGTGTTGGAGTTACTCTTTGATAAACTGCTTTTTGTCCTATTGTTAAACTTTTGCCGAATTTCTATTGAGCGGTATAGTGTTACTGCATCTCTATTTGGCTACAAACTGACACTTCGTTTTCGTTGGTGCCATGTGTTTTACTACTCAAAGGCATAATACTGTTGATAGTGTTGTATTAAGAAAAGACTCAAAGAATTTGTCTTTACTTATTGGAAGTTGGAATATTCAAGGTGGTTTATCAAACAAATGCAGAGATGATGATTTCATTTCAGTTATTAATAAGTTTGATGTTATGTGTATACAAGAAACATGGCTTTCGAAGTCACAGAATGTTGCCCTAGATGGCTATTGTTATTTCAGATCTGATAGAAATTTTCAACATAAGCGAAGTAAGCGTGCTGCTGGGGGATCAGTTGTTTATTTTAAATCAAGCCTAAAGGCTGGAATTACAAATCTGAAGTCAAATATTTCTGACTTTCTCTGGTTTAAACTTGATAAGGATTTTTTTCTCATTCAGAAGAGATATTTTCATATGTTGTGTATACTTACCTCCACAAGGATCTGTCATGCATATACATAATGATTATTTTGAAACTCTACAATCGGAAA